>APFE030309957.1:81857-114085 GCA_000404065.3 Pinus taeda
ATTATTTCCGCTGCATATTTGTGTATATGGTTATCTCTGTAATTTGTTGCGTTCCTGTTTAAATCCGGATCAGATCCTTGGCCGAGTAGTGGTCAAGGTCATATCCTCCCACCCCCTCTCATTGATTTTCTGTGAGATAGTGGTGTCTCCAAACTCATTCATATCACAAATCATGCTACCACAACAATTTGGAGACAAAGATGGCTCTCTGATGATGACTTGGGTTTGGAATGTGATTTCAAGGAGTCCTGAAACAATTACTTGAATGCTTTATCACTTGGATGCATCTGGCTAACAAACAGAGAAGATGAACTTATCTGGAATATCTCTCCCTTTGGCTCATATTCTCCCAAGTTGTGCTACATTTATCTATTAGCTATTAGAGAGGACGTTGATATCAAGTGGTGGTGGAAGGTTCTTTGGAAATCTAGGTGCTCAAGAAAATCCAAACTCTTCAAGCGATGCCTGATGGAAGAAAAGGTCCCCACTTGGGACATTCTTCAGAAAATATTTTTGATTGGGGCTGGTTGGTTTTCCCTATGTAAAAGTGGGAAGGAATCAACATCCAAGTCTTCATGAAATTCCCTTTTTTTCAACAAGTTTGGAATGTATGCAAAATGGCCATGAGTCACGTTCGGGCTTAGGATGCAAAGGATTTAGAGGGGCTTAGAGGAATTGGCTCTTCAATCCTTCTTGTAGGGCCTTCAAATATTTGATCCTCATCATCATATGGGGAGTGTCGTTGGCATGAATCAAAGCCATTTTCCAAGACATACACTTTATTCCGGATTATTTGGTTGCAAAATCTCTTGTTGTTTTGGCACATTTCCCTTGAGAAATATCCACAGAAACTTTGAGAATTATTTTAGCAGAAACTATTGGTCAATCCTTTCATTAGGATTTATTCAATGAAGCTTCAAATAACTCGAGACAGAACAGTGGTGGGGGCTTCACTCCTTTCCTATTTGCTTCACATTTTTTCCAGGTCAAGATGGGTTTTAGCATGGAATGTAAAAATTTGTTGCTCTTTTCTTTAAAAAAGGAATGCTCACAAATTCAAGCTTTTGGTGACTCGATGCTTATCATAAATTGGCTAAAAAATATTCAAGCTTGCTGGAGTATTACCCTTCAACCAATTTTGGAGGAAACTATTAGGCTAGAATTTTTTTTTAACTTATTCACATGCTCACATATTTATAGAGAAAGGAACCAGGTAGTTGACTGCATATCAAAAGAAGGTGTGCTAATGGAAACAAGGACATGGGAAGTTATGGAACATCAAAATGGCACATAAAACTATACTTTCTATCGTATACCATCCCAGGATATTTTCATAGGGACAACAAGCTCATAACTTTTTGTAAAAAGTGGTTTCTCTATTGGCATATTTAAAATTTCCCATTTGTCTTTAGTTGTTGATGTTAGGCCTTTATGCTCCTTATAGGTTTATAAAGGCAACATCTACATGTTTTAGTCTGGATCCTTTATCGCCAGAAATTGTAGATGACAACCATATTTTCTAGTTCTATTATAAACAATATATTTTTGTATAGATCCCTAGACCTCCTATATAATATATTTTACTCTTTTTCAGAATGCAAGTCAACATTCATCTAAAAAATATAATTTTATTTATATATATGCCACTCATACTCCTACTCCTAGTTGATAAATAAATCAAATAGTGAATGTGTTGAAAGGGCTTATGATGAGATGAATTATATAATAGAGTAGTGATTAGGGATTTATATGTTACAACCATATAACATAACTTTAATTTCTAGCTAGGTTTGAAATATGGGTCATAAAGATTGTAAACATAATCAATGCATTCTAATTTGGCATGTTAAGTGTACTGCAGAAATCCTATACCAGTGGGTGCAGGATGGAATTTGAAAAGCCAATTATCTTAGAAGTATACTCCATTGCGAGTAAATTCTAATACCATTCCATTGTTGAATTCCTTACAGACTATACTCCATTGCTAAATTCCTTACATAATATACTCCATTGCTAATCAAGCTTTATAGTTGGTCAATTTAGGTGGTTGTATTCAATATCCAAGCCATGCATCAAAGATGTCCATCCTACCAATTGAAATGTTCATGCATAGTAGGTTGGTGTTGCCATCATGAGGCTTGGTGAGGATGTTGAAAGCCAAAGCTACATCCCAAAGACAAATTAAGATATAGATACACATAAATAAATTAATATCTAGATGAAATGATCTTACCTACACAGTCCATGAGAACACAAAATAATCATACCTACTAAGTTTGTTGATTTTTTTTAATCAAAATGTATGAGAGTTTTGAACGAGAGCTAATACCATATGGATGTTGTGAAGTAGCCATCATTCTACTAAGATTCCTTGTGTCAAGGTGTGAATATCAAAACAAAAATAACTTGATTAGGCTTGTGCTTTCCATATATGGTGTAATCAAAAGCACATAATTCTCATAATTCATATGGGATTTATATATTGCAGTTGCAAATATGATTAGAATGAAAATAGGCCTTCAATTTCACTACCCCATGATTTAGCTACCAACCCCAAAATATCAAGGTGATTATAGCATGACTAAGAAAGAAGAGGCTACCTATTAGAGGGAAATTGAGAGGAGGAAGTGCTATTTCTTCTCCTAGGATGTAGGAGAGGTTGACTATAACATCAACAACCTCCATGGTGGTCACTCTCACTTTAATCCAGACTAACTATCTTGTCGCATTACAACATGCAACAATTTTGGTTGGGGAGAGATACTAGGTGCCCAATATGGCATCTTTTTTAGAACTCGTTCACCACATTTTTGAATACCTTTTTCCCATTTTCATATGACCCACAACTCATTTTTCTCACAATGGTGCATTTTTTTACCAAAGCATAATATTTATATGGTTATGTCATTTTTAATGATAATTCTTATGTATTAGGGAAATGATCTACTTTTTTATGCTAACTAATGAGACTTAATGAGAAATACTCTATATAGACTCATATAGGTACCCTTGGAGGTGACAACAAATTATTTGGAGAAGTTTAGTTCCTATAACATCTTTGTGTTACTGCAACACCTTTATGTTGCCACAACACCTTTACATTGCTACAACACCACCAAATTGCATTGATGAAACACCTTAGATCACATTGTTGCCACACCTCCAACACATCGTTGTTGCAACACCTCCATTGTGTCATTATTGCAACACCTTTCCATTGTTAAACACCTTTATGTTGCTACAACTACATCAGCTCACATTGACACAACACCTTGGATTGCATTGTTTCAACACTTCCACGACATCGTTGTTACTGTAACACTCCCTCCCACCCCCTTGTCCTACCTTAGCTATGGGAGGTGTTACCTTATTTCTTTGACCCAACCTCCAAGGTTCGTTATGAGGATGGGATTACAAAAACCTATTTTTTTCAAATTTTTGAAATCTCAAAACAAACACCGCCATCATGTTTAACTCATTGATAGCTTTCTGGAAATATAAATTTCACCTCAATATGACTCCTAGATTGAAAGTTATTCCCATCATAAGTTTGGCTAATTATATTAGGCCATGTCATTAATGGATTTCCACGTGGTACCCGTTAGGACCTCATGTCACGGCCACATCAACATAGTGTGGGGTCCACTAAGACCTTGCTTCATGGTGGATTTGGGTTATTCTATAGTTATATCCAGCTAGCGTCGATCCAACCTTTCAACTTTTTGTTTCACCTCACCACACCTGGATCCCTGAATCTCCAAAACCATATACACTTGAGGGGAATCTGATGTAGGGCCCACCATATACCACATGGCATCCATGTGGTCCAAGTCTAACTCTCGTGGCACTTCCACATAACATAGGCATGAGGCCCACTGGTTTGTCAACCCATGGCATTTTATGTTATTCTGTCATTATATTTGGCTCTGTCCCATCTAGCATTTCAACCTCGTGAAAACCTTAGCCACCACTGGACCCTTATATCTTTGAATCTAGTTCCCGTGTGAGGTCAATTTGGAAAAGGGCATGACAAGCTACATCCAAACCCCATTAAGCACAAAATCCCCTGATACAACAACTATGGTAATGAAAATCCAGCCATGTATGAAATTTGGGCCACCACCTAAGTGTGTTTCTTCATTGACCTCCAAATCTTTGGATCACTAGATGTGATTCATGCTTCAAAAGAGATATTCAACACAGATGATGTCCAACCCACATATGAATTAACTACTCCTTGCTAGCCTTGAACCTTGAATCACCAGATATGAAAGACATATGATAGAGAGATCTAACTCGGATGAGATCTCGCTTGCATACAAAGAAACGCTCCCTATCGTCATAAACCCCAGATCAGCAGATTTACACATAAGTGCTAACGAGAAAGTAAAATAAGAGAAATTTGAGGAATTTATTAAGGAAAGTGACAATGACCCAAACACCAAATTTACTAAGAAGTGAGGTCTAAGGCTAATCCTTAACCTCTAGCTAATAACACAAATATGCAACCCACTTCTTGAGAGTTTTATCATGTATTTCTTGACATGATGAATTTTCCAAGTAATTAATTGGAGTTATAATCCAAACACCAACAAGAAAGAAACTTGCAGAGATTCAAATTTTACAATAACTATCATAAGGTAAGATCCTACCAGCACAGTCATGTAGACATTCAAATCTAAGAATAAAGATATCCTATAAATCGTGAATATGGTAGTAGCTTCATGGTGACACTAGTCATTGAAACCACATTATCCAAGTTGGCCAACAGTGAGTGTAATAACAAATTTCAAATAATTCACACATGAAAATGCAAGATTATATTAACAGTCATTAACATAACAAGGCTATCATAGCTTTTTATCCAAATAGGCACAACTTTATACTTATATGAATAAATTGAAACGGTTGCCAACAAAAGGAGGGACTTCAACTCTACACCCGACAATAGGCTAGTTACACTACAATATTTCTTGTCATTGACCACCCCCAAGCTGGATCTGGTGTCTGAAGGGGTACTTGCACAAGTGAAATTCACACCAAGTCTTGGTTAAACAATCATGAGGTGGAGTCCACTGTCCAGGTGGTTTAACAACTACTCTCTAGTAGTAAGCACCATAATGAATCACTTACTTGCTCATTTCAATCACAAGGCTTCACCCAAGTTCTAAATGGGTTATTGCTCAGTTCCAAGAGATTGAATCCACTGTTCTGGTGGTTTAACAATTGTCTTTTCGTAGAAAGCACTATAAAGATTTGTATTCCATTATCCAGGTGGTTTAACAACTCTCCAACAAGCACCACAATGACTCAAATTTCCCTGTCCAAGTGGCTTAACAAATATACATAAAGAATCACAATGATTTTTCATCCACTAAGCCTCCCACTAGCCATTCAAGCTTAGAATCATAGTCTAGTGACCTCCACACAACAATACAAGGGATGTCACCCTAAATCTTTAAGCACAAGCTCAGGGATAGTCTAATCCATTTCATTCTTTCAACTGGTCTTCCAACAACTCTTAACTCTCCTTATCTGCAAGGAATTTTCCAAGTCACTCATTTTCCAATTTCTCTTTTGCCCACAAGCAGTTGCCAATCCCTCTTCTACCCATAAGTTTTTTCCAATCACTTCCCACTCCACACATTTTTCTTTGTCTATTGTGTCTCGTCTACTATCTCCACCCCCCTTGTTGACCCTCCACTTTTCCTCCCGAGACAACCACTCCCTTGTCTCGATCCACAAGGAGGGGATAGGGATGGTGTTATCCTCCACCCATGCTACCCACTCTGAAACTTCAAATCCTATCACCTTAGATCGTTTTGTGGGTAAGGTGATAGTTTGGAAATTTAAATGTGGTTGGTATGGGTCTACTCATGACGCACTACAAGAAATCCCCCCCACATTCCCCCCGCCATTCCCCCCCCCCCCCCCACCCAAACTTAGAGCATTGAATATGTTTCCCTCCCTTCATTTTTTACATAAAATTACATATATCGAAAAAAAATCACACAGGGATATTTGCATATACAGGGTACAATAAAAAGGGTTGTTACAGCTGCAACACATCCAATGTGTCATTATTGCAACACCCTATTGTTGTTTCAACGCATCTGAAATATTGATGCTACAACACATCCAAGTATTGATTCCGCAACACCTTGGCACATCAATTATTAGAAACAACTATTGTAACTCCCTAGACAATTGTAACAACATAACCCAAGTCAATACTAGATGTACAATTATCACTATCGGTTTCCTAATGGTGGGATTGACCACTTGATTACCTAATGAAGAAAGCAATGAGGGTGGTTAGTTGTTCAATGTGGAGAACTTGATTGCAACCCATTTGACCCAACCCATGTTGTTGTAACGAAGGGAGTACAATTTCGAAATATGAGATTCTCATGGTTGTCCTATGATTTCATGATTACATTATTATATTGGAGCATTGTATATAAATATCTTGCTCTACTTAAGCCAAAGGAGAAGAAGAAGATTATTATAATTACATTTTGATTACAGTTAATTAAAAGTTCATTATTACTATTTCATTTTTGTTCTATGTCTGTAATGTGATGATAGTGTAGGTTCATTGTTGCAAGCTGAATTAATGATTTTCCTAAGGAGGTAGGGCTCCCTCCTTAGTCATGTACTACCTATATTTTACTTACAAAAGTTTTTGTGTCCATTCATAGTTTAGTTGATTTGATTGATTACTCTATTTCCTAATTATTAATGTCATTGCAACTTGTTAGAAATTTACTCCATTTCTTGGTATTGTGTGTTGATTTAAGAAATGATTCTCTCTATTTTCCATATTCTACATTATCAGTGTTGATTCAGCTTATTGAATTAGGTTTTTCGTATTGTAGTTTTCTAGCATTTCGATATCTGATAAATTCATGAGCATTCCTATTACATAGTTTATGATTAAGCATATAACTTGATTAAGTTGCCAATTTACTTCCATGTCCATGTTATTACTTTCCAACAAGGGTGATTCACTTTCCTATCCATGTGTTTACTTTCTAGCAAGAGCGTTGTAATTTTCTACCATGTATTTAATTTCTAGCCAAGAGTGATTTACCTTTATGCAAGAGTGTTGAAGTTAATATTTCAATTCTTTCAAGTGTGCAAGAATGATATTTCATGTTTTGCAAGCATGCAAGTGTGAGATTTCAGTTTTTGTAAGTGTGAACCTTTCAATCTCTACAAGTGTGGTTTGCTTTACTGGTGACTTGTAAAATAACATTAACATGTAACTCAATAATACTTGATAGTACTACAACTTCATTAGCACATAGCATATTGTATTAGTATATATGGTGCATGATAGTTTGCAAGTTCCATAAAATCGCCAAATTGCCAATTAAATGTATTGTTTCTCATTTATCGCTAAATATTGAAGAAGTATTGAAACACTCGTCATTGTAAAGCCCACTAAACTACAAGAGGGAAGAAAACTATTAATGACTTGTATTACAAGTATTTTCCAAAATAAGTGCTCTATTATCGTCCCATTGAAATAGCAAGGAATGTTATTCCAACCTGCACTCTATACCTATCACCTTTGTGTAGCTGCTATCTCAGAATGCCCTGTATTTCTCTAAAATAACTTCTCAAAATAAAAGAGTGATCCATTCCTACCCATCGCGCTTGGAAATTCCCTTGGAATTCCACCTCTAGTGAGTGCTCGTCATTCCCCTTTTCATAGTTTTTCTTTGTCCCATTCCATTTATCCATACTAATTGGAAACATTTATGTGAAGAAAATCATATATATATATATATATATATATATATTATAATTATAATATATATAACCTTGCTCGTACTTCTGGTTGATAAATAAATCAAATAGTGAATGTGTTGAAAGCATTGATGATGAGTTGAATTATATAATCAGTGTAGTGATTAGGATTTCCATGTTACAACCATATAGCAGAGCTTTAATGTCTAGCCAGGTTTGGAATATGGGTCACAAAGATTGGAAGCATTATCAATGCATTCTAATCTGGCATGCTAAGTGTACTACATAGATTTTATATTGGTGGGTGCATGATGGAATTTGAAAATCCAATTATCCTAGAAGTATACTCCATTTCCAGTAGATTCCAATACCATTCCATTGTTATATTCCTTGCAAACTATACTCCATTGTTGAATTCCTTGCGCAATATACTCCATTTCCAATCAATCA
This sequence comes from Pinus taeda, assembly GCA_000404065.3. NCBI lineage: Eukaryota > Viridiplantae > Streptophyta > Pinopsida > Pinales > Pinaceae > Pinus > Pinus taeda. The sequence goes on from APFE030309957.1 coordinate 90,063, forward strand.
TGGTATCCAATAAAAAATTTGGGTAGTTTTACTACAAATCCAGGCCATGTATCAAAGAAAGCGGTCTTGCCAATTGCAATGTTCACGCATAGTAAGTTGGGGTTGCTACCATGAGGCTTGTATGGCACTGGCATGGGGATGTTGAAATCCAAGGCTACATTCCAAAGCCAAATTAAGATGTAGAGACAAGGTAATAAGTTAATATCTAGATGAAATAATCATCCCTACGAAGTTTAGGAGAACATAAAAATTCATACCTACTAAGTGTGAATAATTTATAATAAAAATGTCTAAGAAAGTTTTTAACGAGAGCTAATACCATATGGAGGCTTCCAAGTAGCCATCATTATGCTAAGATTCCCTATGTCAAGGTATGAATATTGAAACACAAATATCTTGCTTGGGCTTGTTCTTTCTATATATGGTGCAATCAAAAGCACAACTTGTTCGTAAATCATATGGAATTATATATTGCAGTTGCAAATAAGAGTATAATGAAAATAAGAATTTGTTGGTTTCCATGGTTTCTCCATCTAGCTTGTTTGCACATTTGGATACAAGGAATATCCCTTCTTATAACACTGTGAAGAGAAAGGAGATTAGGAACAGAAGAGAACAATTATTCAATGTGAAATAGGATTGTACCCTCATGTTAGGTTTCTGGAAGGAAGAATAGGGGATCCAACCATGTTATGCAATAAGAATTTAGAAAGTATCAAATGCATTTATGATCAACAAATTTTAATTCCTCTACTAAGTTCCACGATGTTGATATTATTTGAATCATGTACATAAGCTCTTGTACCAATCATTTATTGCTCGGTACCCTAGGACTCTCAATCAAAACATTCCAACACAAATCAATAACTAGTTGTACCCACACTCCCTGAAAACAAATTGCATAGATGGGATCTCTTTGTCTACAATATTTAAAGTCATATTTGGTACCTTCCATACCTTCCAACTTCAAAGTGGTGTTGACAATTGTCATCTTGGGTTAAGTGTATTACAACATAGTGTCATCTTAATTGTATAGAGAATATAGCATTTAACCCTATATTGTCTTCTCAGCTGTCTCATCAAATCTTTGCCTCGAGTGTTCTACAGTGAAATTTTAAAATTGGGGTAAGATCCACTTTAGTAGGGGTGGTTATCGTGTGATAAGAAAGTCTAAAGACTATTCCCGTAGTTTTTAAGGGAGATTGAATATAGTTTTGTATCTAAGGAAGCTTCACTCTAATTATTTACAAATTAAGCTCTTTGAAGGGATTTTATTTATGGACTAAGCTCTATGAATGACTCTTTGACCTTTTCATTGAATAAAACTGAAACTAATCATTATTTCGTAGCATTACCAATGTTCAAAATTTATAATGTTAAATAATTATGGCAGCCCAATCCATTCCTCTACCTTTTTCAATTGTCTTTCATAACAAATATCCATCTTGGAACTTTTTTTATGACTTTAAGCCATGATGGCCAGCAAATCAATGACTTGATGTAGATTCAAGTGTTGTGTTTTTAGTCATAACTTGCCAAATAAGTATAGGAATTTTGAGTATCAATTTTATGGCCAACACATTTTTCAATATATCATTGATGCTTGTGAGCCAGATATTTGGCAACTTCAGTAGAATATTTATATTCCATAGTTGGAAAATTAAATAACTTAAAAATATTTTTTTTTCATGAATTTTAATTTGGGCCTCAATAATTTCAAGACATTCAGTACAACCATTTCCTAATATATCCCAAAATGGATCCATCTTGGCAGGTTGGCAATATATAGACTCCATGCTTCATCAAATAAGTTGGAGCTATTTTACTATATTGGTAGAGGAAATTGTCTCAACTAGTTCCTGCATCCTTTGCCACTTAGGTCTAGATGGATTTTTTTTCTTCTTGTAGAGGAGAGTGGTGAGGCTTTGAAAAAAAACTTATTGTCATGAAAATGAGCATACTTTCCCTCCTCTTTCTTGTTAATTTCTTGTTATGAGTTATAATTTTCATTTAGGTAGATATTAGGAATGATGGATCTGTCACTTCCAATGCTCCTCTCACTTCAGATTTAGTGCATGCTAACAACAAGGTGGTATCCTTGTGTAATGAACAAAAGTCGTAGACGCAACAAAAATATTTAAAATACTTCAAAGACATAAATGTCTTGTAATACATGTAATTTTATATTGTATATTGTATATTGAATTGATGTAAGATATGAGATGATTACTAATGAGAATGAAAGCCTGCTTATATACCCCGGGCAAATTCCCTTTCATGAATGGTCATGTCTCTAAGACATGTCTCTTCATTACTAACTAACTAACCATTAGTTAATTAATTATTATTATATTTATATTTATATTTATTATTTTTATATGAATTATAGTCATAACATTGCCTCTCTCTTCAAGAAGCTTTGTCCTCAAAGCTTACTGAGAATATATTCTTGTCTTTGAACTTTCATCTTCATTGATATAAGATGATATGATGCTCTAAGTGATAGACAAAATTGTCATACTGAGAATGGATCCGACCATCTTAGGTTAATATTCTGTGGAATCTTTTGATCTCAGAAAATTTGTGATGAATAGTTATCATAGGACTAGATTCTGCAAACTTCAGTATTCTTGGGAACATAAATTTGTCGTTTATGTTTTGAGTGATAGTGGTACATAGATTGATTGGAAAGTCTACTCTTGTGATTCAGATGTCTATAAATAGTTCTTCTGGTTGGAATTTCCTCTATAATTTTTGCAGCTTCTTGATTTCCTTCAAGTGCTATTATTGTTGAGTTGGCTATTGAATCTTTATTTGGAACGTCTATCATTTGAACTGCAACTTCTGAATATGTTTTAACTTCTCTACATGTCTCTTCATATTTACTTGTGATATCGACTGGATTGGTATTTATTCCTTTATATTCAACTCGGATTGATGACTTCGACACTTCTTTCATGATAAGTTATTCGAACTTGTTTTCCAATTATTTCCTATCATCCTTAAGTTTCTTAATTTGAGTGAGTAGACTTCGATTATGGTTTTTGATATGTAAAATTTCCTCATTTTCTGAGTCAACTTTATTTTGGTATTCAAGCTTCTCATATTTTAAACACTTGATTTGTTCTAATAACCTTTGGTTAAGGTTATTTAAGCATAAACTTTCCTCTTCTTTTTTTTTTTTTTAACCAAAACGGATAATTTTATTGATGAAGGACCGAGGTCCAAGCAGGATTACAAATTTATATCTGATCTCTGCAAATTCTACTGCTATGAGAAATCTGAAGGGGGATGGGATTACAACTACCATCCCTTCAAGCTTGTAAGAAAGAGCTATTGGGGAAGCAATGTGGATTACAATTTCATGCCTAGTAACTTGTCTCTCTTCTTTTTCCTGAACCTGAGATTTGGAAGCGCCACCCCTGTGTCTTTGTCAAAAGTTGCAGATATACAGCTCGCCTTTGAATAGAATGAACTCCAGCTGGAAGAAGACTGCCAATTCTCTGCAGTCCATGCGACCTCCACAGAAGACAACCACACTTACATACGATGTCCATAGCTCTGTATGCGAAGAAGACCGCTCCTTTTTTCTGGTCTCAGTTCCTTTGAATTGGAATCGACAGATTGTCAAATTGTCGACATAGGCTTTCTGCTGCCTGATGCTGTTAGCCAAAATCATTCCTAATTTCTCACACAAACTATCCCCTTCTTCGGACGCGAGCGAGCAGGCTGCACGATCCCAGGGTCCGGCATCCCAGCAGATGTATGAGGATCGTTTTTTCAACAGATCTGAGCAGCCAGGCCTCTGAATTTAGAACCTGGAATTATGAATGCCTCCCCTGAAATGAAACAAGGAGGGAAGGACTCAGGACATAGATTAGCTAGACATGGAAAGATCGAGTAACTAGAGCTCCTAGTCTTTTCACTTCAGAGGTAGAATTCTCCGAACTCACAGTCTGATTAAGGGATGGCGACCAAGATCGCCTCACCTGAGTTTGTGCTGATCATGCCTTTTTCCAGATTGCATCCGATGTTTGCCAAAGAATCGGCTTCTGTATTCAATTCTCTAAGTATATGATAGATTTGGACTGAAGGGAATTCCTTCAAGAGTCTGGACACTCTTTGAATCTGCTTGTTCAGAACAGGATCGTTGAGCCCTTTGTTATTCCTTAAAGCTTTGATCAGCAGTTCTGAATCCCCAAACACTGCTATCTCCTTGGATTCTTTTCCCCTGGCGAGTTGACAGGCTTTCCAGAGGCTGAGAACTTCTGCCTGATTATTTGTTTTTATTCCCAGGCCCCAACTGAAACACTCTTTGCTTCCATTCGAATAGTAAATGATCCCCCCCACCCCTGATCTGCCTGGATTACCTTTTGAGGCTCCGTCAAAAAATATGGTGCATTTTCCTTGAAGTTTCCACCACTTCTGAAAGCCTTCTGCATTGTCCCGGATCCTCCAGTTTTCCTTGAGGGAAGGCCGAGAGACGAAAGGAGGACCCATTAAGGGAGTGAAATCGCCCAACCATGCCCTTTCTTCGTCTCTTAGGGAATTGTCTTTTACGCTAGACTGTCTCAGGGTCTCGATTAGGAGATTCTTGGCTTTTTCTGCTACCCTTTCGGCTGAGGTTTCTGTTTGATTGAAAATAGTTTCATTCCTGGAGAGCCACACCTTCCAGCATACATACTTCGGGACTGCGGTCCACACCTTGGACCAGAGGGACTTGGCAACGATGCGATGGGGGTATCTAGCATTCCAGGTCAAGAACATTTCTGAGATTGAGCAGTTCTCTGGAGAACTGACATTCAGGCCTGCTAAGAAACATGTCCAGGTCGTCTGAGCAAACTCGCATTCGATAAATATATGAGCTGAGGTTTCCTGAGCTTTTTTACAAAGCACACATCGGTGAGGGCCAGCGATGTTCCGTTTGCAAAGATTCTCGCCAGTGAGGATTTTGTTATGAAACAGGGTCCAGAAGAAGAAGTTAATCTTCGGGATGCTGAAGCACTCCCATATCTGCTTCCACACTCTTTCCGGATGGACTGAATCTTTATTACCTTGCATATGTAAATACCCTTGTTTTGCTGAGTATACCCCTGTTTGACCCCAACCCCAAGAATCCTCCTCCTCTAGATGAACAGTGGCGAAATCTGCAATTTCCTCTTTGAGTATATTTAGCTGATCGATAAATTGCTCAGGAATGTTAGGCAATTTCCAGCACTTCCACTTACCATCTTCGTCCCATTCCACTATGTCCTCGATTTTTCTGATCCTTCTTGCTCTTAACCATGCTCTTAATCCTGCAATTTCATTTTTTCCTGAGAGGGGGGAATGACCCATGATTCGATCTTTCCACAACCAAATCGTTTTGCCGTTGCCGAGAACTTTGTACAAATGCGATCTAAAGAAATCTAGCCCTCTACAACAGAGTCTCCACGCCAAAGTGCCTTTGGGAGAAGAGGCTGGGTTAAAGGAAGCGATCGGACAATTCCTTAAATATTTGTGGATAAAAATCTGACTGGTTGGATGCAAAGGCTCAGAAGTTACCTGCCATAGGATCTTGCAGCCCATCGCTAAATTGGCTTGGAGCGGATCTCTGATTTGTAGGCCGCCCTCCTTGATAGGACGCTTCACCAAATCCCAATTGACAAGGTGAAAGCGATTATTGTTTCCCTTACCTCCGCTCCACAGGAAATTTCGGATGAGGCATGATATTTGGTCTGCTATTTGTCTTGGAGCCAAAAGCAATGACGCTTGGAAGGTGGGCAGCGCGGAAACGACCGACCTGATAAGAGTGAGATTACCTCCTGAGGAGAGCCAGATTCCGCCCCATGCAGCTATCTTCTTGTTAAACTTGGAGATTACCTCCTCCCATAGATTGTTCCGATTGGAACCCAACGTCAACGGGAGACCCAAGTACTTAATTTTATCCCATTCAGCATATCCTTTGAAGCCCAATTCGCTGGCAATCCTGTCGATGGTTTGTTGATCGGCATTCCAAGCATAGACTGCGCTTTTCCTTTCACTGATGAGGGCGCCAGAGGCATTGCAGAATTTTTGGAGGATTAACTTGAAAGCTTTTGCCATTCTCAGGGATGCACCACCAAGTAAGAGAGCATCATCAGCAAACAACGCATGGTTCACTGAAGGGATCTCTTGTACAATTCTAATTCCGGGGATGAATCCGCGATGCTGCTCCTGAGATAATTTCCTGCTTAATGAATCCGCCAACAGAATGTATAGGAAGGGAGACAAGGGGCAGCCTTGCCTCAAACCCCTGGAGGCCAAGAAAAATTCTGTTGGCCTCCCATTCACCAATGGAGCTATCCAAACATTGTCTGTACATGCTTTGATGATATTTATAAAATCTTGGCAAAACCCAAAGGCTTCAAGGACCTTGAACAAAAAGGATCGATTAACACGGTCAAAAGCATTACTCATATCTAATTTAACTATCATACCTTGTTCTTTCCGAGGATAGCTGGACTGGAGGGCCTCTTGAATTTGAATGACGTTGTCGAAGATTTGTCTGCCTTTTACAAATCCTCCTTGAGCAGGGGAAATTAGATTTTGAAGGAGAGGCTTTAACCTATTAGCCAGCAATTTTGCCACGATCTTGTATGATGAATTGCACAGGGATATCGGCCTATACCTGTCAAACGATCTTGGATTAGTATCCTTGGGAATAAGAGCAAGAAATGTAGATTTTGTGCCTCCTCCCATTTTTGCCTTTTTCAATACTCCTCTTATCATTCTGAAGAGGTCAAATTTAATTATTTCCCAACAGATCCTGTAAAAATGGATTGAAAACCCATCAGGGCCTGGGGCTTTGTCAGGGTCCATCGACCAAACAATGCTGGTAATCTCTTCCTCCGTTGCTGGGCGCATCAATGAGACATTAGCTTCCTCACTAACTAGGTTGGGAATGACAGATAGGAAATCCAATTCGTCCTCCTCCTCACCATTTCTCTCTGCGCTAAGGAGATTTCTGAAATGTTGTGTCGCTGCCTCTTAGATTTGCGCGAAGCCTTTGAAATCCTGACCATTGGAGCTGGTGATTTCGGTGATATGGTTGCGCGAGAGGCGGGCCCTGCTTTGTTTATGGAAATATGAGGTGTTTCTGTCCCCGGATTTCAACCACAGACTTCGGGACTTTAATCGCCAGTACTCCTCTTCCTTCCTGAAGGAGCAATACGCATTATTTTGTGCCGATTTTTCTTGGGCGAGATCTGATGCCGAGGGGAACTTGTTTTCCATTTCAAATTGAGTGCTTTCCAAATGAGAGATCGCCTCCTTCCTCTGCCTGTTGGGGGGTTGTATGGATTTCTTTATCCATTGTTTGAGAGCTGATTTAACCTTCTTCAATTTCTGTTCCCACACATAGCTTGGGGAGCCATTAACTTCCATTTGCCATGCTGATTGAACTGTGTCCATGAACCCGTCCTTGCCTGCCCAGAGTGGGCTGAAGCAGAATGGCAGGGGACCTAAATCTTCTTCTTCCTTTAGGCAGAGGAGAATTGGTTTATGATCCGAGGTGAGTTTTGGAAGGATTTTCGAGAAAACAATTCTATTGTCCATCATTAGAGAGCTGTTGATGAGAAACCTGTCCAGTCTAGTTGCTATATGGTTATCTCCAATTCTGTTATTTGTCCAGGTGTACTTACCTCTGACTGGTTTGAGATCCACCAAGTCCCATCGCTGGATCAAACTACCCACTGTTCTGCTGAAGGGATCTTTGGACTGAATCCCTCCTTTCTTTTCTTTTAAATCTAAAATTATGTTCAGGTCCCCCCCTAAGACCAGATTTAAAGGACTATTTAGCTCTAGAAACTCTGAGAGCGATCTCCAGCATTCTTTCTTCTCTTCATAATGTACTGGGACATATAAATTAACCAGGGCGAGGGAGAGATTACTTACAGTGTGACGCAACTCTGTAAAGATCCAATGTTGAGTTACTTGACTTCGTTCTAAGGAGAAGCTTTTAGTCCAAAAAGTGCCTAGACCTCCAGCAGTTCCCCTTGCACTAACGGCCTTTCCTGAGTCGAATTTCCATTTGTTGATGCTGGTATTTAGAAGGGCATCCCCTTCTACTTTTGTCTCTTGGAGCATAAGGATGTCCGCGGTCTCTATCTTCAGTAAGTCTTTGACTGCTTCTGCCTTATTTGGATTACCCAGACCCCTGCAGTTCCAAGAGATCATCTGCATCATTTACCGCTAGAAGGGGTGGGTCCTCCTCCTTTGGAGGTCCTTGGCCTGACAGTTCGCCCTAGGGTCATTTCTATTGTCGCTTGACTGCCAAGAGTTTTTTGTTTTTCTGACTCCTCTTCTCTGGTTTCTTTGTTTGTTCTTCGTCCAGCCCTTTTTGTTACTTTTTCATGGGATTCGTCATCTGAAGACCCAATATTCTCTATTGGGTTTTTCTTCTTTTTTATTATCTCTGCATATGATGGCGAAGATATATTGCTTGTGAAGGTGCTTTGAATATTGCCTGGATCTGTAGCTTCCATAGTGGCAGGCTGTAGGGGTTCTTCTTCCTCTGCTTCCGGGGGATCTGGGGGAGGCGCTAGGGTTTCAAAAGGATTTTTATCTCCCTCATTGACCTTTGGTTCGCTGCTTCCAGCGTTGTGAATACCTGTGCTTCCGTTGTCGGCTTTGCTCTCGGGCCCTTTAGCCTTGCTTTTGTTGCTCTGCCTGTTTGCTGATGTTTTCTTTGCCTGTTTCCATTGGTCTTCTTTTCCTTTTTCTGCTGTCTCCTCGCTTCTTTTTTTTCAATATCTGGCAAAATGCCCATACTCATGGCAAAAACGGCATTTAAAGGGCAACTGTTCGTAATCAAGTTCTTGGATATGGGACCAGTTTGCCACCGTAAGCTGGATCGCTTCAGGTAATCCGATTTCTAGGTCGACCTCCACACAGATCCGGGCACAGGAGTACTGGTCCTTCCTTGGGGCTTGATCGATGTATTTTCCCAGAGCGTTTCCAATAGATCGTAAGGAGCCTTGGTTCCAGCAGTGCAAAGGGAGATGCGGAAGACGTACCCAGACCGGGACCGCCCTAGGCACATCTTGCGCTGGGTCGAAATCAGTAGACCATTTGTTCAAATAAAGACCTTGGGGCCCCATGAAGTATGGCCCGTTTCTGAAGATCAGGCCTCGATCTTCTGGTTTATCGAACAGAAAGACGAAAAACCCTTTGCCCACAAAGTAGATCTTGATTCCTTCGCTGACCAGAGGGAGCTAGTTCCTTTTGACCCATTCCTCAACAGCTCTCGGAGACGGCCACAGCCCGGAGAATTGACCAATCAAACCATTCTCGGCGAGATTCAAAGCTGATCTACATATTTCTTCTTCAGGGAGGGCGACCTTAGGAATACTGTCCAATTTCTTCACGAATTTCTGCTGCTGCCCAGAAGCGGGACGCTTGCCAGAAGCTTCAACAAGAGCCTTAAAGGCCGCGACTTCAGGGGGGAGAGGAGGAGGGGCCTCAAGGCCACCTCCAGACGCCATGAGGGAGAGAGCTCGACCGCGGGCAGGCTAGGGTTGCGCAGCAGGCGCAGAGCGGGAATTATTCTTTCACAACTTTCCTCTTCTTTTCTTGATAAATTTTTGTTGAGTTTCTTTTTAGAAATTTCTTTTTCTTGTTTGAACTGGTGTTTCTTAACTTTACATTTCTTACTTGTGTAAATAGCTTCTGATTACTCTCCTTCAAACATGAATTTTCCTTATTTTTGTTGGATATAATTTCTTCAAACTCTTTCTACTCTTTGATAATGTTTTTGGATTCTCTTGAAACAGTAGTTTCGAAATATCCTTAAGATCTTTTGCTGAAGGAATTATCAGTTTTGATTTTGTTGTCATGTCTTGGAACATGACCATCTTCTTCTTGTAAGGGAACATCAAGAATTTGTTTTTTGTGTTTAGAATGAATGTACCTAATTCCTTGAACCAAGGTCGATCGAGAATTATGTCAACCTCTTTGTTAAGCATAGTTACGACACAAAATTGAGATATGTACTCATAATGATCAATTGTCACTAGTAAATCATTAATTTCATATTTGTTTCTACCAAAAAGATTTTTTCTTTCTCCTATGCTTGACTTTGGAATTAATAGTTGATTTTCCAAATTAACATTGGCGTAATTTTCCTCGACACTTGTGTTGATAGCAGTATTAATCTCATTCCCTTGGGTATTCCCATTTAATATAAGTGATCTACAATCTGCTATTGAAAGACCATTATAGGAAAACTTTCCTTTCATTGTTTCTAAATTAGACTCCATTTTTCTTGACTTGATAACCTTCTTTGGTAATTTAATATATTATATATATATTATATATATATATATATATATATATATAGATATATATATATTGTCAACAATTGTTTTTTGTTCTTTGATTATCTTTGTTTTTTTGTTTAATGGCCAAAGGTCAGATCAGACTAGTTCTCTTCAGCGGTTGAGCATCCATAGGATCGAACAACTCTAATACAATGTAACGACCAAAAATTGTATACACAACGGAAATTTTTAAAATACTTCCAACACGTAAATGTCCATTTTAGACATGTAATTATACATTGAATATTGTATATTGAATTAATGTAAGATATGAGATGATCACATATGAGAATGAGGGCCTGCTTATATACCCTAGCCAGGTGCCTTCTCATGAATGGTCATGTCTCTAAGACATGCCTCTTCATTACTAACTAACTAACCATTAATTAATTAATTAATATTTATTAATATCATATATATTTATATTTATTATTTTTATATGAATTCATAACACCTTGATAAAATAGACTTGTAAATTTGATCATAATTCTTTGTTTCTCGTACAAATCCACTTTATTTTATTAATTACTTGTTTATAAAGGTGTATAATTATCGAGAAAATACTAATAAGATTTGTTTATATAGGTGTATAATTATCGAGAAAATACTAATAAGATATAATTAGTTCTTTCAATTAAGGTTTAATGAAATCCACAATAGAAGAAAATCAATAAGGTGAAAAACTTTGGACTCACTCATTTGAAAAATATTCCTCCCATTCAAACTTAACAAAGTAAGTGGGTAAGAGGAATTAATCGAGTTTTCCCACATATAATCAATAGATTTCACTACCAAAGCACTTTATTGTACTAAATTATTGTATATGTTGTGTGGAGCTACATTGTTTATTTACGACACAACATGTTGGTAGAAATAAATAATATAAATTGTAAATTAACAATGAACATATGGTATTGAGCAACATTGATTTAATGTGTGCTCTATATCTAGGTGGAGCAATGGTTAGAATGATAATAAAACTTAAATTTGTATCATGGTAAAAAATGTGGATTGTATTTAAAGTTTATTTAAATTTAACACACTTATATTTATAAGTGTGGTCTATTTTGAAATAGGGTTTCTAGAATTTAAAAAAAAATGTATGGATGGTCTAAATTAATAATTTGAGAATATTTTTATTTGTATGCACAATCTAATGAATGAAATTAAAAGGGTTTTCAATTTGTTTTTCCATTTCAAAACTTATGTGGTGTGTTCAATGTTATCACAACTGGATGGGGTGGAACTTGCTAGTCCGACCATTTTTGGGCCAAATCTGGTCTGAACCAGAATAGGTTGGTTTGGTGCTGAATCCACCTATTTCGGTTCGAAGGCCAGTTTAGGCATTTGTATAGCCCGTAGTTGTGCGGCCTAGAAAAAGTTTTTTTTTTTTTCCTAGGAGAGTCAAGAACTAGCATTTGACAATGAAGACCTTTCTTGGTTGGACTTGGACCCACCTCCACAAGTTGCAAAGGAAGATATATCAGAAGCACCAATAGCAGCTTCAGGGCAAGGGGAATCAAGCCGTAATCCCATTGCAAACTTGGATGCCACTCATTCTTCAAATGAGGATGAGGAAGATGCTCAAGATGATGATTTTGATGATGACATTGGTAGTAGCACTTGTAGGCTATAGTTGTATTATTGTAGATTGTAGTAGCATACTATCATGTTATTTTGGACTTTAAAGGCCTTTTAGAGCTTGCTTCTTGATTTTTTTTTGTTCAACAATTTTTTGCGCTAAGTGTTATTTTGCTTATATGCACTATTACTTGCTATATAAATGAGAAATTATATATGTATATGTTTTGGATTCATATGGATGCACATGAATATATATGTTTTTTTCTTTAAAATATGAATATTTTATGTGTTTTTGGTAAATTAATTTTTTCCAGTTCCCTAACCACAAGGTTTTTCGATTTGATCACCGGTTCGGTATTAATAACATTGTGCATGTTTGTAACCTCCACTCTATCATACCATTACAAATTTTCAACATAACGTTCATGTCGCTTAGTTTATATATAGTCAAATTAAAGTAAATAAATGAAAAAATTTGATAAAAAGACCAAATTCATTTGATTCACTTTTTTATTCACTTTTTGCATGAAGTTATTAAAAAATAAATAAATAATTTATATATAGTCAAATTAAAGTAAATAAATGAAAAAATTTGATAAAAAGACCAAATTCATTTGATTCACTTTTTTATTCACTTTTTGCATGAAGTTATTAAAAAATAAATAAATAATGTTTTAAAATCTTAACCAATAAAATATATTAATTACTTTATAAGTATTATAATAGATATATATGTAAATTTAATTGTAGTTAAAAAATATGCATTGATTTAGGAAAAGTAATTCATTTAAAAAAATGGAAATAATTTAAAATTTAGAATTTTGATTTTTCCAAATAACATTTTAAATTAATTTTAATTTAAATTTATTAAAAATGCGTAAAATTAAGTCTTTTCGTTTTTTTATTAAAATTATTTATTTATTTAAAACAGACAATTTTAATAATAAAAAAATATTCAATTTTCTAAAATGAAAAATGAAAGATGTTATAACTATAATTTTAAATATCACATTATAATATATGTCAATTTTCAACCTTTAAAAATAAATTTAATTACCATAAATCTTTAATAATAAATTCAATATTATAATATGATCGATGATAAAGTTCACCAACTACAATGATTAAAACAAGTGGAATATGCAACTTCTTTTTATGGCAAAAAATGTATTTGATAGCACCGGATGGAATGTGCTTCCCATCAAACTAACAAAAGTCTAAATCTTCAGCATCTTCTTTAAAAAATTAAGAAACCGAATAAAGTATACCTACAATGAAAACATGACACAATTGAGAATAATATAAGAGGGAATTGGTTCATCGTCTTACAAATAAGCAGTTGGGCATGCATGACTTACCAAGACAACGGTGGAAGGTTCCTCTTCCAATATGTACTACTTCAAGCAATTTTCTCTAAGTTTTTTATGTTTTGTTTTATTCCTTTGGAAAATAGTGCATACAATGTAAAGTTTATTGTATTATGTATTATTTTGAGAATTATTATGTTATTTTTAGTTTTTAGTGATAAGTAGAGTGTAAATATATTTTTATAATTGATATGTAAAAATAATTTTGCAAATTTTTATGGCATTTAAAAAAATAATTTAATAAATTTAATTCAATTTTAAAATTTACACAGATAAAGTAAAATCAACAATATTATATAATACATAAAATATTCTTTTCATATTATTTATTCTAATTTTTAGATATTGTAGAGATATTGAATGTAATGTAATTGATTAAGTCAAAATAAAATAAAATAATTAATAACTAGAATTAGAATTAATTCAAATCATTTAACTTTAGAATTGCATATCAAGAGTTTTTATCCCTCTCCACACTTGGTAGATCAAAAGTTGATGGATCTAGGGTGATAAATTAAATTAGAATTAATATATTAAAATTGGTGCAACACACTAAAGTTTTTGTTATAATCTCAACATGTGCTAGCCCAGTATGGTAGAGATATGGAATGTAATTGAATTGATTAAGTAAAAATAAAATAAAACAATTAAAATTTATAATTATTAATAAAACATTTCATTTAGTTTATGAGAAAGAATTTTTCCACGTAGAACACACGAGTGTGGTTCTTCGTCAGTACAAGTTGAAGAATCAGATCGTCGCTACATGTTAAATAGGGCTACATGTTAAATAGGGATAGCAGATCATCCAACGACTAGGTTTGACTGGAAAATGGCTATATTAGACTAGACTGGACAAACGGTTATAATGGACTCAGAAAACAACTAGTTTTGACCATTTAAATTATTTAATAATAATAATAATAATTAGATAAATAGTTATCTTAGGGTGGATATCATTATATTTTATAATGTTCTGGATTTTAATAAAGTTTAGAATGCTACAAACGAATGTTATTTTAATATTTTCTGGTTGGAATTGTGTGTTATTTTAAGTAACATGTTAATCAAATTTGAGTTAAAAATAAATCTAGGGATGTAAAGAATCATAATGAGTAAAATGTTAAACAATAACAATAGATCTAGGATTACAACCAATATGATTGTATGGATTTTAATATTAACTAAATTAATAATATTAATTATTATTATTATTATTATAATATTACAATAACATTATTATTCTTATTACTAATGGTTAGGGTGACTAATTAATATAAATTTATTAGTAAAGTTATCTAATATGAGCATAAACTTATTACTTAAATTAATTAATTATCATATACTAGATAATTTTAACCCATTCAGATAGTTATGAAAAGGACTATCTCATAAACGAAAGGAAAAGAGAATGAGGGAGATCTCCAAATAGGACCAAAAACACAAATAAGAATGGATAAAGAAAACAAGTTAGATAGAAGCTTCACTATGGGAAAAAAGGAAATAAAGAGCAAGTCAATAGGAGAGGGAGGGGAAGGAAGGGGAAAAAACGACTAGGAAGAGAGGGCAGGGATCCAGCAACTATTGATCTTCCAACCATCATCTTTATTGAGATTGTTTGGTCTCTTTTCAATCTCAATGGATTCTCTAAATTTTCGGTGATGGAACTGTGCAACCTTAACAATAACATGGGCCTCCTCAATACAAACATGATGTTTAGTCTTCTCCGCATGCTTCGCTATTGCAGAAGACTTGGTTCTCCCATGTTTTAGGTCTGTTGTGTGCTCATTAATCCTTTGATTAATAGAACGACCAGTCTCCCCAATGTAGGGGGTTCCACAAGAACAAGGAATAATATAGACACCCTTCATGTCCTTAGGGTTGATAGGATCCTTCACTGATGATGGGAAGGAATTTCATTTAGTGAAATTACATAAAACTAAAACTAAACTAAATAAAATAAAATATAAAAATATAAACTTAATAATTATAATTATTAATTAATTCAAATTAATAATTAAACCAATCTAGATCCATTTAAATCCAGACTTGCATATCAAGAGATTTGATCCCTCTCCACCCTTGGTAGATCATAAGTTGATGGATCTAGAGTGATAAGTTAAATTAGAAATAATATATTAAAATTGGTGCAACACATGTTACTAAAGTTTTTGCTATAATCTCTTAAGGATAAATGCTCATGGAGATGAATTTATCTTCCACCTTTACTTTTAGTCTAATTTTATTTTTCAATGTTCTAGGTTCTTATGTTTTGTCTAAAATTAGAGATTTCAACAATTCCAAAGTTACTGTCTATTTGTACACATTCTCTTTCTTCATTTTTACCTTTACAAATTCAGAAATATAAATGTTGAAGGGCATTGCATTAGCTATGAAAATACTAGAAAAGATAATCATATCATCGAATACACAAGAATGAAAATATATACTATGTGTTTGGAGATACCAAACATATCATTAAATTTAATATTGGAAACTATATATATGTGTGTGTGTGTGTAAATTGGAAAACTATATATATGTGTGTGTGTGTGTGTGTGTGTGTGTATATATATAATATATATATATAATTCAAATTAATAAGTAAACCAACTTTAAATCTAGATTTGCATATTAAGAGATTTGATCCCTCTCCACCCTTGGTAGATCATAAATTGATGGATCTAGAGTGATAAGTTAAATTAGAGATAATAAATTAAAATTGGTGCGCAACATGTGTTGCTAAAGTTTTTGTTATAATCTCTTAAAGGTAAATGTGCATGGAGATGAATTTATCTTCCACCTTTACTTTTAGTCTAATTTTATTTTTCAATGTTCTAGTTTCTTATATTTTGTGTAAAACTAGACATTTCAACAATTACAAAGTTATTGTATATTTTTGCACATTCTCTTTGTATATTTTTACACATTCTCTTTCTTCATTTTTACTTTTACAAATTTGGAAATATAGATGTTGAGGGGCATTGCATTAGCTATGAAAATACCATAAAAGATAATCATACCATCGAATATACAAGAATGAAAATATATACTATGTGTTTGGAGATACCAAACATATCATTAAATTTAATATTGGAAACTTTATATATATATATATATATATATATATATATATATATATATATATATATATATATATATATATAATTCAAATGAATAATTAAACCAACCTTTGATCCATTTAAATCCAGATTTACATATCAAGAGATTTGATCCCTCTCCACCTTTGGTAGATCATAAGTTGATGGATCTAGAGTGATAAGTTAAATTAGAGATAATATATTAAAATTGGTGCAACACGTGTTGCTAAAGTTTTTGTTATAATCTCTTAAAGATAAATGCTCATGGAGATGAATTTACTTTCGACCTTTTCCTTTTAGTCTAATTTTATTTTTCAATGTTCTAGGTTCTTATGTTTTGTGTAAAATTAGACATTTCAACAATTATAAAGTTAATGTATATTTTTACACATTCTCTTTCTTCATTTTTACTTTTACAGATTTGGAAATATAAATGTTGAAGGGCATTGCATTAGCTATGAAAATACCAAAAAAGATAATCATACCATCGAATACACAAGAATGAAAATATACACTATGTATTTGGAAATACCAAACATATCATTAAATTTAATATTGGAAATCAATATATACACATGCAAATGAAACGTATCATTAAATTTAATATTGTAAATATGTTTTTTTCACAATTTTAATATTGGAAATCAATATATACACATAAAAACCAAACTTATCATTGAATTTAATATTGCAAATATGTTTTCTTCAATACTGGATTACAATATGACATCGTTATAATTAATGTGTTTCTATTATTAAATTTTGAATTTATGAAAAAAAAATATTACTTTTCATCTCAGACCAGGGAAAAGGTAAAATTTGATTAATTATACATGGATAATCAAAATTTATTTTATAATTCATTGTAAATGAAATATGTGAATATATGAAGTGATGTTTTCCATTTCAAATTCTATGACAAATATTACTCTTTGTTCGTTATATTATACATAACACCCACATTTACATAGTTCAACCCAACCTATATGTCCCTACACTAAGAGGTCACATTCATTAACAATGGAGGCAATAATAAATTGGCCTAATAACATCACATAAACACCTAGGTCACGAGGAAGATGCAACTCATGTCACTACAAAAATTCAAACAAGTCATATAAAACCCATTTTCTTTTGCCAAAAAAATATAATATAAAAATATATATTAAAAAGGCACTTAGAAAATCAGTTCATATCTAACGGTAGTTGTGTGCCTTAGACAACATCAAAAATCAAGACCCTAGGAGCTCACGTTGAGTTGAGTGGGGACCTCTTTTCACCTATTGTTGCTCAGAAAATCAGTCTGGCTTATATCTTGTGACCTAGACAATTAATTTTTGTCACTGTCAGAAAGGAACAAACTTTTAATTGGTCACCCATGGCGGGAATTTCTTAGTAGTGAAGTTGGTAAGATTAATTAGTTTAATAATTAAAAGTAATTTAGATTAGGATTAGGATTAGGATGGTAAGGGATATGTATTTGTGAGTTCTTTATTTTCGTATAAATAAAGTTAGTGATATAGGGGAGGGACGTCATTACCTATGCGCCCTCCCCTCCACCTCACCTACACCAATGTGAACCGTAGCTGGGATTCTACGACACATGTCTGACGTGGACAACCACATGTTGGGCAACATGTCAAGGTTTCAAAACTCATTTGGGCACCTTCTGCAGTGTTGTTTCCTTGTTGTTTGTGGTTTGCTTCTTGTTTTTCTGTTCGGGTTCGGTTGTTGGGTGAAGCCCTCCGCCAACGATGGCATGGGACGGCTCCAGTACTTGCGCGCTTCGTCTACCATGGTTGAGCTGATGTTCGCCATTGTTTGCTGATACGCATACATGGTTGGAACAGGGTTTCTATTGTTCTTGCGGTTTTCCGCCTGCAATTGTTGGTCATTCTGGACGTTGGTGGGTTAGGGTTTCCTTGGTGGTTGTTTAATTCGCGCTATTTGTTGTTTGGGGAGGAGCCATTACCAATTTCAGCCAATTCAAGTTCGAAGGTTGCATTTACAGGTAATTGCAGGCTTTTGTGGTTTTTCTTTGGTTTTTTTGGTTTTTTTGTTCTCCATTTTCTAATTTCCAACTTGTTGTAGGTGTGGCGAGCTCCGGAGAAGGTCTGGTGAAGGTGTGGTGAGCTTTGGACTTGGACATGGCTTCTATCCGATAGGATTTTAATCCTAACAGCCATTTCTTATGTGTTTTTCAACACAAAACACCTTATTGGAATTTTTGTTAGCTTTGCACTTGGAGTTAATGACAGGTTTTGGTTTTTGTAGGTTAGGGGTTTTGTTTCGAGGGTTTAGGGTTTTGCAGGTTAGGGGTTTAGGGTTTTGCAGGTTTTCTAATTTACTAATTTGTTTCCTAATTTGCCTTCCTCTTTTCATGCTCTGAGCATTGGTCTCTATTTGAGTAGGCTTTTAGAGTTATGATGGTTTCCAAGTATTTTACACAGGTAAATTTTACCTCAATTTTATTTTGTTCACCTCAAAACCTCTCCAGTGAGTTTTATTTTAACAATCTCTATTTTGGGGGTCTTTAGGTTCAAATGTTTATCTTTCGAAGTGTTCTCTCGATAAGGGTTCATTTAGCAAGGCGGGTTTCTTTTCCATTTTCGATCTCAGTTAGCATTCAGGTTTTTGTTCATTCTCTTCTACTATTTAAAGCAAAGACCCTCCATCTTACAGTGCTTTAAGATGGATTTTTTTCGGAAAAGCATCCCTAGTTGGGAGGGTTGTTACATGGAGCTGTCATTTCTAAATATCAGCGTAATGAAAGTTTACTGTGGTTATTGTTAATTTTCTACCGGTTTTTATATGAATGTTGTTATTCCTAATTTTCTACCGGTTTTTATATGAATGTTGTTATAATATAAAGGAGTTAGGGTTCTTATGTGGATCTGTCGTTTCTGAATATCAGCGTAATGAAAGTTTATTGTGGTTATTGTTAATTTTCTACTGGTTTTTATATGAATGTTGTTATTCTTAATTTTCTATTGGTTTTTATATGAATGTTGTTATAATATAAAGGAGTTAGGGTTCTTACGTGGAGCTGTCGTTTCTGAATATCAGCGTAATGAAAGTTTACTATGGTTATTGTTAATTTTCTACCAGTTTTTATATGAATGTTGTTATTCTAATTTTCTACTGGTTTTTATATGAATGTTGTTATAATATAAAGGAGTTTTTATCATGAGGGTGAAAGATGTTCTTTCTCGGGATTTGAAATTAAGTGATTGAAATCCAGTGGAGTGGATAACACTTTATTGTGAATTCACATATCTCGGTTAGCATTCAGGTTTTTGTTCATTCTCTTTTGCTATTTACAGGTTCTTTTGAATACAGATATGTGAATTCTTGCACTTCTAGTCACAATTAGGCTAATAACACTTCTAGATGGCGTGGAATTAAATTATATCTATAGTTATATACAACTTTACAACCTTATCACCTTATGAAGTCAGGTTTATCACCTTATGGATGTGTTTGATAGTTAAGATATTTTACAGAAGTATGTGCTTGTAGGTAAGCTTACTTAGATCTAGGTTATTCTTTCAAAGTTGAAAAACTGCTTACAGTGGCTTGCTTTCTATCATCCTTCTTGACTGCAATGAATAATTAGATCTGAAGCATATTGATACTATGACTTAATAAATACCATAAGACAATAATAATAAGCCTAAGACCATTGCACATTGACCATAAGAGGCTAATAAAGTCATATGTTTTTCTGTTGGTGACTTTCCAAGTGTTTTTCTAAGGTCCGGTATATGTTTTCTGATATCTGAAATATGCTTTTCGAGATCTGGTGTACTTATTTCAGTAGGAAGAAATCAATTTGCTAAGGTTTAATATCCATAAGAAATCACTTTTCAGTCTTGGGAGCATCATTTTGAAGCTAATGGTGAAGTATTAACTGATTTATTTTGTGAAATATTGTTCATCTTTGCAGTGGAAAAAGAAGCCCCAAGACATAATATGAATTGACATAACAATTTCAAAATGGGAATAAGGATCTAAGTTATCATTGTAGCATATTTTGTGGACTGATATCATCTCTCTTAAATATTTCAGAGGTTGGTGTATTTTTTGAGCCATTGGTTTCAGGTCTAACTATTATGTTTGCATCCATTGGGTGGCAGACTTCATTGGTTTCTCTTTTTGTCTTTCTTATTCGAGCATTGCATGTTTGCATCTCATCTCATTGCAAAACATTACATTGACATTCTGATTTGTATTTTTCATATAACACAACATGTTCTAGCTACTCTTCGATAATATTAACTCTTGCATAATATATCCTTCCTATACTTATCATCATTCCTTACAAAATTGTTGCATTATTAAAGTAGAGAAGGAAGCTTATAGAAGTCAAATCTAAAATTAACATAAAGGTGACTTTTGTGCATGGCTTTTAGTTTCTAAATAAGCTACTTTCAGCTGAGGGTTGCTAACATTTACTTTTCCTTCCACACCATCATCTTGGAGATAGGCTTGTGGATGTGAATGAACTTAGTAAGCATGTCGATTAGTGATTTTGTGTGGATGTGGATGATTGCTTCAACTTTCCTCGTCAATTGAAAAAATTGATAGATCCCAAGTAGTTCAGTAGGTATTTGTCCTCTTTAATCTGTCTTTTGTCGGGGCAGAGGTCAAATTATAGTAAGGTACCTAGCAGGATATGAGACACGGAACCTAACTGGATGGTTTCTTCTTATTGATGATTACTTCCTCATCATCTAAAAGAACTACTAGATCCAAAGCATTTCAGGCATCGTCCTACTCTCAGGAATCGTCAACCCTAGCTTCCTTTTCAGTTTCCCTTGATGTTGTTGCAATGGACCATGGCACTATCCATGTGTATGAAGGATCACATCCACATATCCTCCCTCTCATTCTCTTAGCTCTAGATGGTGAATTTATTATGCCATCTCCTTCCTCAAAGCAATAAAACAACCTAGGTTAAAGCATTTCTTCCACTATAATAAATAGTCTTTCAATGTTAATAATCAATTTTTTATAAACATTTGTGCTTAGTGTTAGCACCTAAATCTGCCTTAGGCTGAAGGAAGGCAAAATTCGGGGTAACCACAAACCACGCTCAGTCTGGTAGCTAGCCCTACCAGAACAGGAGAGGGCTCTCTCCGTGTCACGGTCAGTGAATAAATAAACGATATGGTCTGAGATGACTTACAGTGAATATTGATTTTAGGCTAGGTAAATAAATATGGATACAAGAGGCAATTTTTGATAAATGACTGAGTTTCTGGGATGTATGGGACCACGAAAATCATGAGCAGAGAATTTAACACAAAGGCACATATTATTTCGTGAGGCAAGACAGGTGGAAAGTCTAGCAAAAATTTGAAACAATGCGAAATGGAAAGATTGTTTAGGAGGGTGAAAAGGGCATAAATACATGAATCCTTTTCAACAGAAGAAGAACACAGAAACGTGAAACTTTCCCACAGGCAGAGCAATAAACATGAATTCTACCTTATCTTACTTAGAAAATTTCACTGGAAATGAATATGAATGAACTGTACAACATAACGAAATACATATGAAACAGAAAGAGAATACATTTACTACACTCACACCACATGAATCTCATGAACCAGAGCCATTGCCTTTCATTAATTCTCTGTCAAAATATACAATGAGTAGCTGAGTTTTTCTCCCACAGTCTCCCAAAAATTACAACCAACCTTTTGCAAATGGTTTTACATACAATAAATAGACTTTGTTTTCGGGAAACGGAATGACCCAAAGTTGGGGAGTTTTTCAAATCATTACAAACTAGAAATGGAAAGCCAACCATTAGTGATAGGTGCAGCATTACAAAAATGACAAACTGTTTGGGTGACGGCTCGCCTTCCTTTGCCACTTGGATAGAAGCCAAACTTTAGTGAAAATAATTTTTAAACTTTGCCTTAGGTGCCAAGAAAAATGTAGTGTAAATGAGCGGGCCCGCTTGGAGAAAATCAAAAATCGAAATGTCACGGAGCGGAAGTGATTTTGGCCTTTGGGTCTCTGTGCGTCGCACCCAAAACTATATGCGCTGTGCCAATTTAGAGGCGATTTTTAGGTACCTTCTGAAGTCAAAATTGTACCCAAGTGTTCTTGTTAGAAAGCCCTACCTATCTACTTTCCAACCCAAGTGGAATTTCTGAATTTGGTGTTCATTTGCCCCTCCAAAGCTTCAATCTCCCAAGACTGCTTCTTGTGTGTCAAAATAGGGGCAGAGAGGTCAATGTTTTAGTGTTTTTGACCTCCTGGGGACTCAAAACTTGCCCAAACTTCTTGGCCATGCACCAGCAGTCATGATTTTTCATGATGAATCCAAAAATTCAAACCTTTCATGATTTGGAACTCCCTATCATAAGCGTCACGCTAGTGGCGTGGCGCACAGGGAGAAAAACCCTGTTTTGTGCACAAAAATTTGTCAAATGACCAAAATTGCCCCAAAGTTTTTGAAATTTGGGCTGGAGATTCTCTATGAAGTGCTATGCTAGACCACAAAGGCTTCAGCCAAGATTCAGAGCTGATCTTGCTCTTTTTTCCTCTTTTTTCTTTTTGTCGCTCTCCTCAATTTCGCCTTCAAATTCCTTATCTGAGCCTTTGAACTCATGTTCCGTGCCCTGTAGTGATAAACCATCCACCTCAATAATGTTTTGTCCTTGTCGGCCTTCTCTAGCAGTTTCTCAAGGTGGATGTTGATCCGCTCAAGCCAAGATTCTCGGTCATTGTTAATCTCTTGCTCTAATGGAGTGAGCTCAATCCTCCTCTGTTGGGCAGCTCGGCGATTCTCGTGGATGTTTTGCAGCTCCATGATCTCCTGCTGGTCTTCGAGCTATTTATTCCTCTACTCAAAGTACCTGATAATCCACTTAGCCCTCTCCAAATTGAGAGACAAGGCTTGGATCTCTGTTTGCTTCTCCTAGATGGTCTTCCTAAGCTTGGCACTCTCCACATCTATATCATCATCATGAATGAGGATGAAGTCGGCCTCTCATTCACCTGATGGCCCCTCGTCATGCATGGGCCTCTTTCCCCTGTCCTATACCTGTGTTGTTGATGTCGGAAGCGAGGCCCATTCCACCCCAAGTGGAGATAACACTCGCTTTGCTGCTGCGAACAAATGTCTACTGCCTCTCTGATAGGTGATGAATACCGACATAGTAGCGGTCTCATGGTGCTCATACTGATGAGAAGGACCACCTATCTCATGTTCAACCTTTGATCATACCTGTGAAGTGCTGAAGAGGTCACGGGAGATGAAGTCATCCCAAGCAATGCCCTGCAATCCCAACTGATGAACCACCAAAATCTTAATAAGAGCAAAGTGATAAACACTGTTAAGTTGCTGCTGAGGGGTTTTGTGCTACATGAAGGTGTTCATCCTCTCTATGTTCCTGCAAATGAAATATGGGATGTTCATCATCCGTACCCTGGTAGAGTGCATGAGTAACCTGATGTGATAGGCATATAAACGAGAGAATCTCCCCTCACAGCTAAAATACTTCATGATCAACTTCATTAGTGGAGCATATTCATCTTTTAGATATCGGAATGGAAAGACTCTTTTGAGCTGCCTCAAGAAACTGGCCTTAATGTATGGCTCATAATGCTGCCGATCA
>APFE030309957.1:114105-125401 GCA_000404065.3 Pinus taeda
CAATTCTGTAAGGGTGGTTGGTTCATCCCTAACATGTTTGCCACTTTTATGATGTCTCCGGGGAGCCTGTTCTTCCGAGGATGAATCACTTTGGGTTTCCATTTCATACTCCGATGAATGCTCAGATGCCATGACTGCTGTATATGGACCATGCTTGGACTGCCCTTTGATGATGTATGAAACTATGTGTTGTTATGAATTCTGGCAATTTAAAGGGTTTCAAGGCGATTTGTTGCAAATTTGGAGCCAAACCAGGCCTTTGTGGGTGTGCGCCGCACCGTTTGTGTGCACCGCACTCATGTTAATATAACACTGTGTGGTCGCGCCCAGTGCACCGCGCTCCCTCTGTGCACCACGCATGTGAAAACACCTCCAACCTCACTCAAAACTCGTGCTTGTTCTCACAATCACTTTGAAATGCTTTCTCTCTATCCTTGGTGTGCAAAATGACATTGTTCCTTGTGGAAATTCTACATAAAGACATTTGAAGTCATGGTTTTAATTTTTGTTTCTTCAAAACCCACTTTGATAATGTTTTATTTTGGCACTTTTTCCTGATTTAATTCAACTCCGTATTTCATTTTTCCCTTTGAATTTTTAGCTAAAATGATGAAATTTTTGGCACTTTTTGCAGGGGTTGCATGACATGGCATTTGGCCAAGGAAACCGTGACTACGCCTGAAGAGATCAACTGGAAAATTTTTTGAAAATTATCACAAATGACACACTGCTTGACTTTTCTTCAAAACAGAGTTTTGAAGAACAGTCGTAATCTGTCAACATGACGATGAAAATATTTAAATCACAACTTTGTAAGGGCCTCCCTCTAGCCTGTATGGCTTTATTGGACATGGTTGAAGACCAAATTGACTAATCCCTAGACCTAATAACTGAAAATGACTCTTGTCCATTAAAAGATCAAACTTTGACTGTCATGGACTTTAATAAACATTGACGAAAAGACCTAAGCCAGCAAGTGCCAGACATGAGGGGAAATGAGTGACAAGGCCTTTTTCGTCAGATTATGGCATGCCCTTAGCAGAATGTAGCTGAGTGAATGGAGCGAGACTCCTAAAATTGAAATGCAGAAAGAGTTTTGATCTCCGACGGAGGACTGACAAGACCGACTCTAACATTGGCTCCAATGGGGGATGGTAGCTCCTTGGAGGTGCCAAGAACAGCAGATCTCTGGAAGAGCTAGACAGTGCCTTCGTCCATTGGGATATGGAGTCATTATTTCGACAAACAACACAAGACTCTGACTCATTTATGAAACTAAAATGACCGAAAAATTGACTCAAATTTGACATTGAAATGACTTGAAGACTAACTTGACAAACTCTAACCAAACTGAAATAAAATGGTATTTATAGTGACAGTGGAAGCATCGTCAACAACTCAAAAATGGTACCGCTTGAGCAACCGACCATTAATCGGCCCTCCTGGACAATCTTCCCCATTCATTTCCTTTAGAAGAAAGGCATTCTGACCCCGATATGTTGCAATCTTGAAAGGACCTTTCTAGAGATTCTCGAACTTACCATGCTTACCTTTTTCCTCATTCCTTACATCCCACTTCAGCACCACATCATCCAATTGAAATTTGTCCGCCTTTGCTTTTCTGTCATAAATTTTCTTAATCTTCTCCTGCAACTTGGACGTGTTTTGGAAAACTTCTTCTCTCATCTGCTGCAAGTGGACCATTTGATTCAACCTTCTTTGCATAGGATCTTCTTCACTGTCGGCCTCCTCAAGAAGTTTGACTACCGGAGCTGCGAGAGAGGTAGGAAACACTGTATCAACTCCATAAACAAGCTCAAACAAGGACGTACCAATGGATTTCTTCTGACTGACCCGATCTGCCCAAAGTGCATTGACCAACCTCTTATGCCAACTCTTCTTGTTTATTTCCAACAGCTTCTTGATGATGTTCACCAATGATTTATTCGAATATTCCGCCAATCCATTGCCTTGTGGATGATAGGCATTTGAGTGACCCAAAATGATGTGATATTTATGACAAAACTCTACCATCCTTTTTTATTTGAAAGTTGTTGCGTTATCACTGATTAACTTATTCGGGCAACCAAAGCGAGACAAGATGTTATTTTCAAGGAATAAAATAATTACCGCATCTGTATCTTGTCTGGTGGGAATTGCCTCGATCCATTTTGTGAAATAATCTGTCGCTGTGAGGATCCATCTATGTTGACCAGAAGAAGCGGGATGAATTTCACCAATGAAATCCAACCCCCATTGCTGAAAAGGAGCACTCACCTCAATGGGCTTAAGTGGAAAAGGCTGTAATTTCTTCTTTCCTTTGAAAATCTGACATTTATGACAGCTCTTGACCACCTTATATACATCAGCAAACAATGTCGGCCAATAGTATCCCGCTCTCAGGACTTTATTCGTTGTTGATTTCCAAAAAGGGTGACCAGCACAGTCTCCCTCGTGGAAATCCTCCATGACCTTCTTTGCTTCTTTTTCCACCAAGAAATTTAACAAAACGCCACCGGGATCTTTCCAATAAAGTGTAGAATTTAGAATGCAAAACTTGACAGCCTTCAATTTGAGAGTTCTAGCTTTGTTTCTAGTCATGCCGGGCGGTGGTGACAAATTTTTAAGCACATATATGATATCTGAATACCACGGAGAAAGAGCAAACATTTCAGATACCTGTATTGATGATCCTTCCTCATTCTCATCGGACATAGCAGTGATCAGATTTATGTCTAAGGCATGCAAGTTTGATTCGGCCATTAACTTTGCCAATCCCTGTCCTTTAACAAGCTTGGTGGGCTTTATTTCCACATCATATTCCAACAAAGCTGCAATCCATTTGCCTTGTCTTCCTTCCGGATCGGTCTGCACTAAAACATCTTTGACGGCAGCATTAGGGACATAAGCCAAAATATGAGAATGCAGAATATACACCCGAAAATCTTTCAATGCTTTCACAAGTGCAAGGGCTTGCTTCTCAATGATGTTGTATTTTAAGGCTGCATCTCTTATAGCTCTGCTGAAGAAAGCAATCGATCTTTTGTGATCATCTCTTTTTTGCAATAACACAGCTACCATAGTATGCTCCAAAGCGAATGAAAACAATATGAAATCTTGAGTGTAGTCTGGGCTGACTAGAACTGGAGCTGAAGAAAGAGCCAATTTGACTAAATTGAAAGATTTTACAGCCTCCTCCATCCATTTCACTTGGCTGTCCTTCTTAAGCATGTTGTAATCTCTCTTAGGTGTTCAACAAGATTAGGTACAAAGCGGCGTAGAAAATTCATTTTACCATTGAAAGATTGAATCTCTTTCTTATTCCGGGGCAGATCGATTTGCTGAATCGCTTGTACACGTGCTCGGTCAATACGAATGCCATCTTTTGAGATAATGTGCCCGAGTAGTTTGCATGCCTCCATGGCGAACAAGCTCTTTTTCGGATTCAGTGACAGACCATATTTTCTACACTTTTGAAAGACAGTTTTTAGATGGTACATGTGTTCTTCATCAGATTTGGAAAACATCGTCATATCATCTAGGTACACAACCAAAAATACATCCTTCTCATTTGCGAAAGCCAAGTCCATTGCACGCTGAAATGTGGCACCTGCGTTCTTCAAACCGAAAGGCATTTTAGCGTAATGAAAATTTCCCCACGGAGTGGTGAACGATGTCTTGTCTCGGTCATCTTCATGGACAGAAACTTGGTTATATCCAGAATAACCATCAAGTAGTGACATACGAGATGCTCCCACTACTCGCTGAAGTATATGGTCCATTTTTGGCAGTGGATAGTTATCTTTCAACGAAACTTTATTGAGATTTCTAAAATCAATGCACAAGTGAATCTCACCTGTCTTCTTTCGTATGGGCACCAAATTAGAGATCCAATCCGAAAATCTAATGGGACCAATGATTCCTAATTTGTACAACCTGTTTATCTCCTTTTCAATTGATGGCAACAGCTTTGGATTTAGCCTCCTCAACTTCTGTCTAAAAGGTTTCTGATTGGGCTTAATGGGTATAATGCGCTGAATTATATTGGTATCATATGTCTTTACGTCAGAATAGTCCCAAGCAAACACATCGGAAAATGAAGACAATAAACTGATATATTTGTCTTTAATCCTTTGTGGCAATGCTTTAGACAGTTTTACCATTTTAGGATTAGTAGCTGTTCCGACATGGACTTCTTCCACACCCTTCTCTGTTGGCTGCAATGTTGGTTTGCGGGCTACATCATCTTGATCAAAGAGTTCTTCTAAAGGTATCAAACCTTTAGGAATAATGTTATTCTTTAGCTGCAACACGTCCATTTGATTGATCTGCACCTCATCTATACCATTATCTTTACCATCGTCATTTTCTACATCAATTGAGGTTTCTTTGAACTTACCTTTGTTTTGAAGAAAATCATCAATCTCCTCATCATCTTGGAAAACTTGCCAATATCTCTGATTGTCCGAGACGGTCGGATGATGCTTGACATGGATTTCAAATTTATTACTGGAGTTCATTGGGATCTTCAAACTACTTGTTGCCTTAGCAAGAGCATCAGCAATGCTATTTTGTATACGAGGCACACATGTCAAGGTATATTTTGAAAATAATTTTAGGATGTCTAGAACTACATTACGGTAAGCCCGCATCCGAGGATGCTTTGCTTGATATTCGCCTCTGACCTGCTTAATCACCAATTCAGAGTCACCATATACTGCAATCCTCTTAGCATTCAACTTTCTTAGAATTTTTAGGCCAGCAATCAGAGCTTCATACTCAGCTTCATTGTTTGAACAATCAAAAGCTAACTTGTAAGAGCATACCCGCACGTTACTAGGCACTTTGTTCGGGACGAAGAAAGGACTACGTACCCAAATCCCAACTCTAGCGCCATCATTTCCCACTGCTCCATCGAAATCCATGGTCCACAAACCTTCTTCCTCTTCCTGTAAGTGCTGAAAATCTATTTGTTGTTCTTTGTTTGCTTGTTGTCCATTACTTTCAACTGATCGCTCAACGATGTTCTTGTGTTCTTGTCCTTCTTTCTTTAAAACTCCTCTGAAATTTTCTGTTATTTCTGGAATATCATCTGCTTCTACTAACTGACTATCGATATCATTGAAACTATCATAATACCAAACGAAAGACTCTAAATCTGTATGTACATAATTAATCGGATGATTTATTGGTTTCTCCTTGCTTGTAATCATGTATTTCATTTTTTGTTCCCGATACAGTTTCCTCATTTGGCCAAACACCGGAATCGTTGCATAGGAGAAATCTAGTTGTAGTGTCCCTTTCAATTTTGCTAGCCAGGACCTGGAAAGAAGCATGCAAAACCTGGGAGGAATATCTACTATGACAATATCCATCAAAACATTCTTCATTGGGATTTGATCCAGACTCACAACCAAGTCTTTGATGAGCCCGATACATCTTACTCTGCTGGAATCAAATGAATAGAGATCATGGTATTGTCGGGTGATGTCCAGACCTAGCTTATCCATGATAGCCTTGGGCATGAGATTGTGAGAAGCTCCGGAATCGAACATGGCATTATGTAACACAAAATCATGCAATTTTAAACTGATATAAAAAGGTGGCACATCATTATCAGGAGACTCACCATTCAATGCTGGCCCAAAAATCATTTCGGGTTGATCATCTTCGACATTCACCATGTCAGACATTGGGTCAAAATTCAAAATTTTAGACACTTGACTTCTATAACTGTTGTTCCTCATTATTTCAGTCAAGGGAATGGACACCTTCAATTTAGAAATTTCATTCTCTAAATTAAAAGCGGGAATCTTTTCTACCTCTTTGACTGGGATTTCTTTCCTTTCCTTTTCTTTCGATGCAATTGGATGATTTGATTTTTCTGCTAATGGTGATTTGCTGCTATCCGGATCAACCGCCTCCTTTCCTTTCCTTTGTGCAACTGATGAATCATTCTTTGATGCCTCAACATCCTTCCTCTTCTGAATTGGTTTAACTGTCACGTCTCTGTTTCTAAGTGAATATCGTTGCTGTTAGGTGGACAGAGCATTCATATAGCCTCTTTGGTACTCATCTAATTCTTTCTCCAAAACGGTGTCATTTGCTAGAATGAAATCTGCATCTTTGTGTACAACCGAACTTTCTGCATACTCCTCATCCTCGGTAATATAAATAGGCAAATCATTAGGAGTAAAGAAGTGGTTTTCTTCACCTATTATATTCCCGTCCTCATCTGACTCTGGTCCATGCACAAAATTTTGCTGCAAAGGTGGCTGTACTGGCTGTTGTGCTGTCTGCTCTTGGGCTCGCTGATCTCTCTGCCTTATTCTATATTGTCGTTGTTGCTGGCCACGGAAGTTAGGATTTCTAACTTGTGGCTCAAGTTTGTCAAGTTTCACCCTTTCAAGCATCTGCTCTACCTTCCGGAGTAATTGATCTACCGAGTAAGATTCTTCTTTTACAGTGACCTTCTTTTCTGCCTTTGCTCTAGCCCTCTTGGTCAGTAGATTTGCTTCAACGCTGACCGTGATCTTCTGCATGTCTTCCATTGTGGTTGGTTCTCTCTCTCTTAATTGATAAGCCATGTCAGCATCAAAACCATCCGGAAACTTCACCATGGCTAGCCCCACAGGTGGCCTTAGATGATCGGGAATTTGATTATAAACAAAATTGAATCTAATGCAGTAGTCTTGGACCGACTCACTAGGATTTCGTTTGATTTGCTCATATTCAGCCAGAATTTGGAGAGGATTCTTTTTCACTTCCCAGCGGCCTAAAAATTGTCTTTGTAGGTCGGCCAAGGTAGCGATACGTGCAACCGGAAAACCTCTAAACCATTTCCTCACTTCACCTGCAAATGTCTGTACAAAGAGTCTCATTGCCACATTCTCTGCATCGATCTCAAGAAGGTCACAGAAATCTGCCATTCTGTCCACATGTTGCTGAGCGGTAATGCTATTAGGAGTGCCATCAAACAACAGGATTTTGCTTTGATAATCTGCGGGCATATCATCTAAAACTTGAGACAGAACAAGAGGTGCAAAACGAGCAGCCATCACTGTTGGTAGGTTTGGCCTTGGAGGTGTTGGAGGAGTGTGCGCAGTTTGTAGGGGGTTAACAATTGGAATTTGAAGCTGTGCTACAATGTAATTATCAATTGACCGGTTAGCTCTTTTAGTTTCCAAGTCTACAAGAAACTGTGGATTGGGGATAGTAGAGTCAACCGCCCTTTCGGATTTGGTCTCGAACAATGATATTTCAAACTGCTCATCAAAATCTAGCTCTTCAAGATACTCAAAAATGTTAGGACATGAATGGGATTTGAACACAGGAGATATAGAGCTCTCTTGACGACGAAGTCTTGGAATAAAATTGGGATTTTCGTGGATGTGCGGAGGATCTGGATCTGGATTAGCTCTGGTATATCTTCTAGAAGCCAGTGTGCTATTAAGAAAAATCAAAAGGGCACGACCAACTCACTCAGACTATCAAATCCTAAACTTGTCATCCGGAAGCTTAGAATTATCAGAAGTAAGGGGTGTAATTTCGTCCCCAGTGGAGTCGCCACTATGTTAGCACCTAAATTTGCCTTAGGCTGAAGGAAGACAAAATTCAGGGTAACCACAAACCACGCTCAGTCTGGTAGCTAGCCCTACCAGAACATGAGAGGGCTCCCTCTGTGTCACGCTCAGTGAATAAATAAACGATATGGTCTGAGATGACTTACAGTGAATATTGATTTTAGGCTAGGTAAATAAATATGGATACAAGAGGCAATTTTTGATAAATGACTGAGTTTCTGGGATGTATGGGACCAACGAAAAGCATGAGCAGAGAATTTAACACAAAGGCACAAATTATTTCGTGAGGCAAGACAAGCAGAAAGTCTAGCAATTAAATTTGAAACAATGCAAAATGGAAATATTGTTTAGGAGGGTGAAAAGGGCATAAATACATGAATCCTTTTCAACAGAAGAAGAACACAGAAACGTGAAACTTTCCCATAAGCAGAGCAATAAACATGAATTCTACCTTATCTTACTTAGAAAATTTCACTGGAAATGAATATGAATGAATTGTGCAACATAACAGAATACATATGAAACAGAAAGAGAATACATTTGCTACACTCACACCACATGAATCTCATGAACCAGAGCCGCTGCCTTTCATTAATTCTCTGTCAAAATATACAATGAGTAGCTGAGTTTCTCTCCCACAGTCTCCCAGAAATTACAACCAACCTTTTGCAAATGGTTTTACATACAATAAATAGACTTATCCATTGGTAAATAAAACAACCCAAAGTTGGGGAGTTTTTCAAATCATTACAAACTGGAAATGGAAAGCCAACCATTAGTGACAGGTGCAGCGTTACAAAAATGACAAACTGTTTGGGTGACCGCTCGCCTTCCTTTGCCACTTGGATAGAAGCCAACCTTTAGTGAAAATACTTTTTAAACTTTGCCTTAGGTGTTGAGAAAAATGTAGTGTAAATAACTAGGCCTGCTTGGAGAAAATCGTGAATCGAAATGTTGCGAAGCGGAAGTGATTTTGGCCTTTGGGTCTCTGTGCGCCACGCCCAAAACTATATGCGTCGTGCCACTTTGGAGGTGATTTTGGGGTACCTTCTGAAGACCAAATTGTGCCCAAGTGTGCTTGTTAGAAAGCCCTACCTGTCTGCTTTCCAACCCAAGTGGAATTTCTGAATTTGGTGCTCATTCTCCCCTCCAAAACTTCAATCTCCCAAGACTGCTTCTTGTGTGTCAAAATAGGGGCAGAGAGGTCACTGTTTGAGTGTTTTTGACCTCCTGGGGACTCAAAACTTGCCCAAACTTCTTGGCCATGCACCAGCAGTCATGAGTTTTCATGCTGAATCCAAAAATGTAAACCTTTCATGATTTGGAGCTTGCTATCATAAGCGTCGCGCGCATAGGGAGAAAAACCTTGTTTTGTGCACAAAAATTTGTCAAATGACCAAAATTGCCCCAAATTTTTTGAAATTTGGGCTGGAGATTCTCTATGAAGTGCTATTCTGGGCCACAGAGGCATCAGCCAAGATTCGGCGCCGATATTGCTCTTTTTGCCTCTTTTGTCTTTTTGTCGCTCTCCTCAATTTCACCTTCAAATTCCTTATCTGAGCCTTTGAACTCATGTTCCGTGTCCTGTAGTGATAAACCATCTGCCTCAATAATGTTTTTTCCTTTTCGGACTTCTCTAGCAGTTTCTCAAGGTGGATGTTGATCCACTCGAGCCAAGATTCTCGGTCATTGTTAATCTCTTGCTCTAATGGAGTGAGCTCAATCCTCCTCTGTTGGGCATCTCGGCGATTCTCGCGGATGTTTTGCAGCTCCATGATCTCCTGCTGGTCTTCGAGTTGTTTATTCCTCTGCTCCAAGTACCTGATAATCCACTTATCCCTCTCCAAATTGAGAGACAAGGCTTGGATCTCCGTTTGCTGCTCCTGGATGGTCCTCCTAAGTTTGGCACTCTCCACATCTATATCATCATCATGAATGAGGATGAAGTCGGCCTCTCATTCACCTGATGGCCCCTCTTCATGCATGGGCCTCTTACCCCTATCCTGTACCTGTGTTGCCGATGTCGGAAGCGAGGCCCCTTCCACCCCGGGTGGAGATAACACTTGCTTTGCTGCTGCGAACAAATGTCTACTGCCTCTTTGATATGTGATGAATACCGGCATAGTAGCGGTCTCATGGTGCTCATACTGATGAGAAGGACCACCTATCTCATGTTCAACCTCTGATAATACCTGTGAAGTGTTGAAGAGGTCACGGGAGATGAAGTCATCCCAAGCAATGCCCTGCAATCCCAGCTGATGAACCACCAAAATCTTAATAAGAGCAAAGTGATAAACACTGTTAAGTTGCTGGTGAGGGCTTTTGTGCTCCATGAAGGTGTTCATCCTCTCTATGTTCCTGCAAACGAAATATGGGAATGTTCATCATCCATACCCTGGTAAAGTGCATGAGCAACCTGATGTGATAGGCATATAAACGAGAGAATCTCCCCTCGCAGCTAAAATACTTCATGATCAACTTCATTAGTGGAGCATATTCATCTTTCAGATATCGGAATGGAAAGACTCTTTTGAGCTGCATCAAGAAACTGGCCTTAATGTATGGCTCATAATGCTGCCGATCAACCTTCTATTTCTTGTGCCATGGTTCTCCAACGTTCAGTATGCCGGTTGCTAATGAGACAGTTTCAGG
Organism: Pinus taeda; assembly: GCA_000404065.3. Classification (NCBI taxonomy): domain Eukaryota; kingdom Viridiplantae; phylum Streptophyta; class Pinopsida; order Pinales; family Pinaceae; genus Pinus; species Pinus taeda. The sequence continues at coordinate 124,341 of APFE030309957.1, forward strand.
AGTCAGTGTGAAGGTGACACCGGCCAAGATAGAGTGATCTCCATGTAAGTGAAGCACAAAAAGATGGGCCAACTCATGATGAACTCGAACACTAGCCACCTTTTGACAAAACTCAAAACATGATAGATGCTGGAAACATGACATAGCAAGAGGGTAGGCCTGCAATTCTGTAAGGGTGGTTGGTTCATCCCTAACATGTTTGCCACTTTTATGATGTCTCCGGGGAGCCTGTTCCTCCGAGGATGAATCACTTTGGGTTTCCATTTCATACTCCGATGAATGTTCAGTTTCCATGACTGTTGTATATGAACCGTGCTTGGACTGCCCTTTGATGATGTATGAAACTATGCGTTGTTATGAATTCTGGCAATTTCAAGGGTTTCAAGGCGATTTGTTGCAAATTGGGAGCCAAACCAGGCCTTTGTGGGTATGCGCCATGCCCGTGTTAATATAACACTGTGTGGTCGTGCCCAGTGCGCCGCGCCCCTCTGCCTATGCGTCACGCCTGTGAAAACACCTCCAACCTCACTAAAAACGCGTGCTTGCTCTCACAATCACTTTCAAATGCTTTCTCTCTATCCTTGGTGTGAAAAATGACATTGTTCCTTGTGGAAATTCTATATAAAGACATTTGAAGTCATGGTTTTAATTTTTGTTTCTTCAAAACCCACTTTGATAATATTTTATTTTGGCACTTTTTCCTGATTTAATTCAACTCTGTATTTCATTTTTCCCTTTGAATTTTTAGCTAAAATGATGAAATTTTTGGCACTTTTTGCAGGGGTTGTTGACATGGCATTTGGCCAAGGAAACCATGACTGCGCCTGAAGAGATCAACTAGAAACTTTTTTGAAAATTATCACAAATGACACACTGTTTGACTTTTCTTCAAAACAGAGTTTTGAAGAACAGTCGTAATTTGTCAGCATGACGATGAAAATATTTAAGTCATAACTTTGTAAGTACCTCCCTCTGACCTGCATGGCTTTATTGGACATGGTTGACAACCAAATTGACTAATCCTTAGACCTAATGACTGAAAATGACTCTCGTCCACTAAA
>APFE030309964.1:0-33488 GCA_000404065.3 Pinus taeda
TCATATGGTTAGAGCATCCAAAATCGAGGTACCAAACATCTTTACTAGTATTTTCACCTTTGGCATAAGATAAAAATAAGTGATCTGGAGGATACTCACCACTTTCTTGAGCATAATTAACATTTTTACCTTCTTTCAATCTGCATTCTCTTTCAAAGTGACCATACCTGTTACAATGGTAACATTGAACATTTCTCTTATCAAATCTACCTCTACCTCTTCCTCTGAAACTACCTCTTCCACTTGAGCCACCTTTTCCTTTACCTCTTGAATAATTTTGGTTTTGCCATTTACCTTGACCTTGATGGCTTTTGGTGCTGCTGCTACTTGCATATTCATTCTTTGTAATTTGTAATTTAGAGGAAAAATCTTTCTCTACAGCTTCAAAAGTTTCCTTCAATCTTTCTTCATGAGACATCAAAGATCCAACCAATTCATCAAACTGTAGTTTTGTTAAATCCTTACTTTCTTCCATGATTATTGCAACATGATTCCTTTTATGTGTTAAAGATCTCAATACTTTTTTAATTAAAACTTCATTACTTACAGCTTCTCCAAGTGTACCCATTTTATTGACCACATCTTTGACTCTCACACAATAGTCACTAATACTTTCAGCTTCTTGCATCTTCAAATTATCGAAATCTCGCTTCAATGTCTGAAGCTTTACCACCTTAACTTGATCACTAGCTTGGTAAGCTTCTTGTAGAGTCTCTCACGCAGCTTTGGCAGTTTTTGCTCCTGATATTCTTGGAAATAAGCTCCTATCAAGAGCTATCTCAATGTGAAACAAAGCTTGAGCATTCTTCTTCCTTGCTTCCTTTCTTGTTGTTCTTTCATTGGCTGTAAGAGCATTCCAATAAGCTGGATCATCATATCATGATTCAACAATCTCCCACAAATCTTTTCCAATCAAAAAGGTTAGCATCTTAATGCACCAATAATCATAATCGTTCCCATCAAATTCTGGAACTAGCATCTGGTTAGAATTTGACATGATTAACTTTGGCGAAATTCCAACAATACAACTTTAACCCAAAATAATTTTACGTGCTCTCATACCACTTGTTGAATATGAAATGAATTATTTCAATAAAATTAAGAAGCCAACAGTACTATGAAGAACAATACATATAAAAAATATAGATAAAACAATTAAAAAACACACTTACTGTGTGAGCTAGAAATTGCTGCAAATTTCATATATTGATTCAACTGTTAACTACATTATTAAATAGTAAAACCATTACTAAAATCAACTATGGAATAATTCTACCGCAATTACAACTAATTTCTAGCACTTTAGAGCAGCACTGACCACCCTAACAATCTGCTACTTTATTTTTGCAGAGAACACAAAATCTGCTCACTACTTTGTCATTGTCAGCATTTTACATAACTAATTAAGCATTAATTCTGACATCAGTTGCATGTTATTCCTCATTCAATATGTATATGAATATATAAATAATAAGATATATATATATATATATAAATATATACTATATATTTATATTTGTTGATTTCATTGATGTGTAGGTACTTGATGTTCAAGATGAATGTGCTGCTACTACTCTCCAGCTTCTTCTACCCTTGGATCTTCAAGTTGGAAGCTTGCTTCAACATATGATTTTTATTTTGTGGGATAGGTAGCTACATGATTTCCTACACGATGTGTTGTAGTTTCTTCTCCCTCAAAATTTTTAATTGTTTCCACTGCTGGGACTTGAGGATGATGACATGGATAGAGAGGAGGCCTAGAAGTGTGAATAACGAGAAATACACTCAGGTGTTGCCCTCCTCTGCTCTCTGTTTCATCTTTTCTCTGTGTTTTCTCTTGAAGACATTCAATGTTTTGAAAACTGATTCTTGTTTATGATGGATGTAGGGGTGATTATGGTGGAGAGATGTATGGTAATGAATTTGTGATGTAGGTTTTTTTATTTTTGGACATCGGAAGGTCATTTCCTAGCCCTAGGGTTACTCACTTTAGGATTCTTAAGCCACTATAATTCCTACAAGATCATTTTGTAGGTTTTTAGGGGATCTTATAAGTTTACACGAAATCCTTTAGGTTTGAACAGAATCGTGTAGAAAAAGTAGTACCCTTCCAAATTAAGGCAAGTGAGTCAAAAAAAGGAAAGGAATGGTGGAATGATTAAGGAAAATGGATGGGGAAATACAAATATGAGTGGAATAGGTCCCTTTTTAGTTCTCCTTTGCTCTCTGATTGTCCTCCTACTAACGTGAAAATAATTTTTCATGATTTTTCTTTTCTCTTTTTCCTTTTCATTTTTTTTTTGAAAACAACTAATCTGCCTCCAAGAGGTTTTCATTCTAGGTTCTTGCCCTCGGCACCTCAAGAGATGTTTTCACCTAGATATATTTTTATTTCTCTTTTTCCTTTTTATTTTGGACACCATTAGGCCACTACCAGAGGTATTCAACCTGATACTGGGAGTGAGGTGCCTAATGGAGGCTTTCACCTAGGTCCTTATTTTTCATTTTTCTTTTCTGAGTAACTTGCTAAGCAAGAGCTAAAACTTGCTCCACCACCATCACTATTTTATTGATACCATCAATGAACTCTTGCCTTGACAATGTTCTCTTGTAAACATCCGTTATGTGCCCATTAACATGTAAAGGAATGGCCTCCTCATCTATGGTTCTCATTTGCACTGAACCATTATAATGAATCATATATCTATATCTACAATCATATAATAAGGCCTAATCACCTTCTTTAAATTACTTATCTTTGATGTTCCTATAGTGCTAGATATTCCCCTGAATTTGAGTTACCTCTATGTATAGGAGGGCATGTGTTTTGAGCTCATCTAAGCCATTCAACTGGAGTAATCTGTCTTGTTTTGCATTGCTGAGATCTAGATCTTGTTGGGCTACCATCCTCAACGTGCTATAATCAAATTCAATGGACAATAGGACCTTTTGCCTAGAAACCAACTCCTAGGGTGTGAATCCAGTGGTGGTCTTCGACGTGGTATTATAGGCCCAAGGCACTTTAATTAATTTATCTACCTAATATTTCATGTTGTTGCTAACCAATTTAGTCACGATGCCCTCGAGAACTCTGTTGGTGACCTCCATTTGCTCATTAGCTTGTGGGTGATAGGGAGTGTAGGTTCTATGCTTGATCTTATGCTCGCTTAACAGGTCTTCAATCATGTTGGAGGTAAAATGCCTTAATGAGTGACCAGTTCTCTAGGGTACAAAAATTTGTGAAATACACTCTCCCTTAAGGACTCAACAACCCTCTCCTCTATTGTTGCCTTAATTTCCTTGGCTTCAGTGCACTTACGCAGATAGTTAATGCACATAATGACATACTTCATTTTCTTGGATGGAGCGTCAATAGTTCCAATGAAGTCCAAGCCTCACTTGTCAAATGGCTCAAAAATCATTTCAGATTGCAAAGGTAATTCATCTCTTGGAGTATGCTTTCCCATCCTTTGGCACCAATCACATTTCAGGCAAAATCTATGCCAAAGCATTTAGGAGTACCCAGAATTTAGAAAGATGACGATAATGTTGTGTATCTCTCCAAAGCATCGAGTTGTACTCGTCAAGTATTGGAGGGGTATGCACCACAATATCCATGAGCAAGTGATGTTGTTCAAGCTCAAAATGGCAGAGGATATTATGTAAAGGCACAACGCCTCAAGAACATAGGTCTGAAAGGACTGCAATCTAGTGGATCAAAGAAAAATGATAAACGAGATGCTTCTAAACATGGGAAGAAGATACAAAAAAGGGGATAAAAATATGGTAGCCACAACACATGAGTGCAAAAATCTTAGTAACCACTACAACGTTGATGGCAATACACAGCAGAGGTTTTGAAAGTTGCATTGAGAGCTAAAATGAAAGAACTGGAAGAAAGATAATAAGAAGAAGAATATCATTACCATTAATTCACACAACCAAGTTGAAAAAAGCTTAGACATGGATGAGAAGATCACCTATACATTAATTCAAAAGGACTTGAATCTCGGTATCCTTCAACAACACGAAAAGAAAGAAATGACCAAACTCTTCCATGTAAAGATACAAGTCAACAAGATGAAGATTGATGCTCTCTTTCACTCAGGATTGCAGGAAAATCTCATTGCAACAGATCTAGACAAGATGTTAGGGATGGAGTGATCAACAGAACCCATATCCATTTGGATGGGTACATAAGGATGCAAAGCATAAGGTAAAAAGTTAGTGTAAACTTACATTTGTTATGAGTGTTTATTTTATTGATGAGGTAGATCTGTATGTCGTTCCCCTTGATGTATGTGGAGTTGTGTTTTGCAGTCCACACATGTACATGTGTGATGCTATATTCAGCATGAGAGCTAACTAGCACCATCTCATCAAGGGTGAAATATAGTTCATCATCAACGTGCATAAATAAAAGTAAAAAGTTTCACTTGTAAGTGGCAAAAAAGCCAATAAATTGATTAGTTCGAGCAAGAAGTATGTTTTATTGCTTTTAAGAGAAAATTTGTCTATAGATGAGCCAAGAAGAGGTAAGGAATAATTAGAGGGGTGTACTAAGAAAAAGAAGACAACAATTGGTGGAGTTGTTAAAGGAATACAAGGATCTCTTCCTAGAGCCTAAAGGGATACATGTTAAGAGAGAAGGGGAGCATGAGATCTAGCTATTTTCAGACTCCCCATTGCCAAATATTGGGTTGTACATGAAGTATGCTATAGAAACATGTGAGGTGAAGAAATAGTTGCAACAATTGTTGGAATAGGTTGTCATTCAACTGAGTACATCACCATGTGGGTCACCCATCATCATTGTGCCAAAGAAGAATGGGACCTCACACATGTGTATATATTAAACAACATTAAATAAAATCATGCTCAATAAGAGATACCCCATGCCCTAGATAGACCATTTGTTAGATGAGTTGCAACAAACAAATTATTTCACTAAGCTAGACTCAAAGTCTCGATATCACGAGATTCTAGTGAAAGAAGAAGATACATGTAAGGCCAACTTCAAAAAGAGGAAAAGTTTGTATGAGTTGTTAGTTATGACATTCATCCTCTATAATGCAACAACTAAATTTATGACATTAATGAATGATGTATTAGGCCATTTTATAGATTCATTTGTTATTGTCTATTTGGATGATATAATGGTATATAATCCTATATGGCACGAGAATAATTCACATTTGGTGCAGGTGCTAGAAACATTGAAGAAGCACGAGCTCCTAGAAAATATTAACAAATGTGAGTTTGCACAAGAGTCCTTGATGTATTTGGGATTTGCGATTGGTGATTGGTGGATGAGAATTAAATATGGATCTTTCAAATATGGAGGTCATCATGAAATGGTTGGTGACTAGAAGGCCACCAACATCAAAGATTACAACTTTAGGGACTCTTATGCACATGGATCAATTCACCGATGATGCATACATAGAGGAATATTTAGAAGATGATGGTTTACTAGGTCATGAGAGTACCAAACAACTCATCCATGTGATATTCTATAAATGAGACATGTTTTTATTGTCATACACTTTCGCATTAAATCTCATGGGTAGAGATCTTAAGACCTTTTGAACAATGATATATTTTTTGAAAACTTCACAGACTCCTCTAATCATATTGGTTACTTCATCAATTCTCAGAAATTATTCTTCCACACTTTCTTCTCTACGTATTTTTAAGATTTCAAAGCTCATTTTTAAGGTTTGAAGTTTTGCCTTTTTAACTCTATCATCTCCTTCATGGCTTTGATTGAGATTGACCCATACTTCATTAGCAAACTTTTATTACATAATTTTGATGATTTCAGACTCACTAAGCACAAAGAGAATGAAAGTCTTGGTTTTAGCATTACTTCCGTAGAGGCTTTTACCATCAACATTAGTGCTAGGGACATTAGGGACGTCATAATCTACTAAACTAGAACTATAAACATCTACTCTTCGGGACATAAGATAAGCTTCCAACTCAACTTTACATAAGGCATAGTTTGTACCACGAAAGAGTGGTATCTTGCTTGGGTAGGTACCTGGACTCTCTTGCCAAGACATATTCTTCATGAATCTACCTTTGACTGGTTAGAATGTTCATGAAGGAACTTTTCTCTAATAACAATTATTATAATATGGAATTACTCACACTTGGGGTGAATCATTAATAGTGGAATTCATAAAACATTAAGTGCAAACCTTCAATTCTTTTCACTATTGTTAGTTATTTGAGAGAGCATTCATACTACAATAAACTTAAATAGAAATATAAGATATTGAAATACTGTAACCGAACAACATACACACGAAATGAAACAAGTATTTTTATGTGAAAATGAGTGTCAGAAAGCCACTAATATGTTTTTTATTATGATGTAATTTAAGCACCCACTTAATTACATGAACTTTTTCACAGGAGGTCCCAATACCCTTCAAAGAGAAAGATACAATTTTCCAAGAGGCACCATCCTCTTATCAATGTAGGAAACTACCTTCTCTAGCCATTGTTCTTCCTTTCATACAATTTTCAAATTGAAAATAGAGGATAATACATTTAGACAAAAACATAAATATTGTATAATGCAGTACCAAGTCCTTTCATTTAGCTCTACAACTCTCCTCTGAAGCCTAATCGTTGTTGCTCAACTACCTCTACTCACCACCATATTCTTCATTCTATCTCTCTTACACACTCACAATGTTGAAAAATTAAAATCACACTCACCACATTGTCGTTCCTCTGTAGCACTAGCAATGCATGGCTTGCCATACTATACTCAGACATGCGAGAAGAGCTAATGCAAAGAAAGGGTTGTGAATTGTTTTATATGTTGAGAATTAAGTCAGATTCAAACTATTGAATAAAATAGCTCCTCCATTAATAAATACATGTACTCCCAACATGGATCTTCTTTTTTCCCCTTCAAGGAACATAGGAGAAGAGGAGAATAATACAACAAACACTCACATTCATTTAATTTATGATAGCCTTCATTGAAGCTTAGGGATGACCAATAGTGTTTCACAATGAGCTACATTAAATTCCTCGTGTGCATAGTGGTCCTTCACTACCTTGAATGAGTGCTCTCAGCAATTGTTTTTAATTCAATTCTTAATTCCCATATGTCAAGTCATTTATCTAAATCCTAAAGGCTTTCCCTTAGAAGGACTATCAATTCCTTGGATTTCACCCCTTAGCTCCTTTTACTAGGAACCTTAGTTGTTTTACAAGCATGGGACCATATGTTGTGAGCACTGGCTAGGCCTTTCGATGCCAAGCCCCTAAATTTTAACCCCTTCATGGGCCAAGTTACTCTCTTAATGCATCTCCACCATTATTATCATTTCTACTAGAAATGAAAAAGGCTTGGCACTAAGCTCAGAGCTCCCAATCCCAACACTTTTATCTTGACACTTCTTTAAATGGGATAAAGAAATTATTTCAAGCTCCTCTTAGAGAGATTATATGTCACTTGGGGTCTATGATATTATCATTGGCAATTAAGAGACAGTGAGAGAATGAGATGTTTGGCTGATGTGTCTTTTAGCTTACTTCCTATTACATTCAGTTTGCTCACAAATAACAATGTTTCTCACTCTTGGGAGTAGGCTTAGCAATCCCATGGGGTCCCCTTTCTGCCGATATTTGTTGCATCTAATCTCAATGTTGGTATGGTTGACAATCTGTTGCCAACATTCCAAGTGCCACCAAAGTTTCAGACAATATGAATTGTCCAACATGGCTAGGATAGCTAGAAAGGGTAAGCAAATAAAAAGATAATGTATAAAGAATAAAAAGTGGGAGAACATGTATACATGCAAGTAAAACCAGAAAAGAGTGAATTTAGATTAGGAAGTTGTGCTAAGTTGGCCCCAAGGTTTTGTCCACAATTAGAGATATTAAATGGAGTTGCCTTGGTGGCCTACCTCCTTGTGCTACCAGCCATATAAAAGTGAATATTGTTTTACATGTCTCTTTATTGAAAATGTATGTTCATGATAGATTTCACCTCATTGATTAAAATTTTCTGCAAGTGGAACCAAGAGGAGAGTTGTAGGTTGAACCACTACAAGTATTAGATCATAGAGAAATTATTGTTGAGTCATTACCAACATTAAACTGCAATGGAAGTACTTCTGGTAGGAGTAGGCCACATGAGAGATGAAGGGTAAGATGCTTACTCTTAAAATTAAGATAAATATATTAATGTACCTAAAAGGTACTCTCCAAGTACTTATAGTAGAGATGTTGCAATGTAATGTTTATTTTGACTAAGCCAAATTACATAAAAGTAAAGTAAAAATAACCCTATAAAAATAAAATAATAATCAACAATGACCCATGGTATTGAGAAGTCATGGCATTCCTGTGGAATATAATCTATTTAATAGTGTAAATTAAACAAGCTTTCTCTTTCAATGCCAAGAAATTCGATTTTGAGTAGGTGATAGCTCCATCATTAAGATTGGTCTAGGTTGATTTAATTTGCCCCTTTAAATAAACTATATTCCATATAAATGTCATAGGTATTTAGTACCTTTAGACATTGTTATATTTATTACTATTATTTTTATTTTATGTTGACCTAATTTAAAGCTTTATATTACATCACATTACTCATGTTATTTAACTTATTTATTTGTTTATTTTTTAATGTAATTTAGAGGCAAAAATATGAAACATTACATATTTATTGTGCTCAAAAGAAAGCCTCTCTCCACACCACTATTAATAACATAATATATTATTATTATCAATAATTATTATATATATATATTTTTTGCTGGATAAAGACTAAATCTATTAATAAAGGAAAAAGAAAATATAGTACAATCAAGCCTGGAAACAGGCAGAGCCAAGAGAAACAAGAAATTAAGCAACCGGAAAGGATGTGCAGTCCACCTCGGCTCCTAGAAACAAAGAAAAGAGAGAAGTACAAGAACAAAGGCAGCCGAAAAGGATATGCAATCCACCTCGGCTCCTAGAAACGAAGAGAAGAGAGAAGTACACGTCTGGAAGAAACTATAAGAACCGGAGAACAAAACAAAGCATATGATACTACCCGACATGGGAGGGATCGACTATGTGTAATTTTTTTTGTTTTTTTTTTTCAACTTTGACCCATTCATGCGGGCACTGCTGAACTGGCATGATTTACAAGCTGATTTGGGTTGAATGAGAGATTTCCTTATCTGAGTCTGAAGAGGTGGATCCATGATTTCTTTTCTGGGCGCTTGGCTGGACAGAAAGATCGTCAGGGACAGCCGAGGGTGGCTCCTTCGCTGTCTTGGTCTCCATTTCTTCCTCATTCATCTCCTCTTCATCCGAGCTGAGATCAAAATCGTCCATGGGGGGAGGGTCATGAGGCTTCCAGCTTTTAGATTTCTGCTTAGGATTGGATTTCTTTTTTGGGGCCGGCTTCGTGGGACAAGAGCTCTGAAGATGCCCTGTAAGATGGGAGAAGCGGCATCGGAAAGCTGTATTCTCGTAATCCAAGTTCTGGGTCCAATGAAAGTCACCAATTTTGAGATTGATCTTGTCCCGAAGACCTTTGCTGATATCTATTTCTGTACATATTCTGGCATAGGTGTATAGGCCTTTTTGCCCTCTGGAAATGTCTGTGTCAAGGAGGCGGCCTAGAGAGTTGCCAATTCCTTGGAATACTGCAAAGTGCCGAAGATGAGCTGGGAGATTAGGAAGTCTGACCCAGATTGGGAGCTTGGTGATGATTTCCGAAGATGGATCGAAGTCCGGGAACCAGGGGGTGAGGAATAAACCTGCTGAGCCCCAAAACCACGACCCTTCTTTTATAGCTTTTTGATAGTCCTCCTCAAAAGCAAACACTATTATGAAAAAACCTTTTGAGCATAATAGAACCTTGCAATTGTTGGTCCAGTTAGATTGGATCCACTGGTAGAGATCTGCTGTCCGAGGCCACAACCCATTGAACCTGCATATAATGCCAAGCTCTGTAAAGTGTTGGGTTTGCTCATCCAATGATGGATGTATTATTTCAATGGAGGGAGTCTCCTCAAGTTTGTCCACCAGAAAAGGTTTGGGAGCCTGAAATGGTGGGACTGTCTTTTCCTGCCTCAGTGAATGGACAACATCCTTCTATGAGAATGCCTTGGCTGAGGAAGACTGTCCTACCGCTCCCCCTCTTAATCGAAGGGAAAGGGTAATGGAGGCGTTTCTATTAATGTTGTAGTAAGAAAGGGGGTAGAGATCCTCTAGCTGTTTACCTTCATGGAGAAGTCGCTGAGCTTCCGAAGGAATTCCCAGCTTAAGTTCCAGCGCGTGCGTGAGGTCCCTCACATGATCCTGAGAGCCTACCCAATGCAGCAAAGTTTTGCCTCAGAGGAGCTTGATCTGGATCTGAAACGAGGTAGAGCCAAGAGAGGCATTCCGGGCCATTTCATCTCGCTCAGGCATTTCGTCAAACAGTTCAGGCGCGAAGTCCAAACATCTGAGATTCACAGAACCCATCCTTTTGACTTCCTGGGTGGATGGTGACTTCTTTGCCCATTCTTCAGGCTCTGGAAGCTCCGTGATATTTGCCACAGCAGAGGTTTTCTCCTCTTCGGCCGGTGCTGAGCATGAAACCTGAACCTCTTCTACTGTGCGTGCCATGATTTCCTGACAGGCGGAAAGAACCATCGCAAACAGAGGTCTGGGAACCCTCACATAAGCACTCTCCATCACGATGCTGTTGGCTATCAGGCATTCGGTGCTATTGAGTAAAAAATTTCTCCCGAATGGAGAGCCCTCCGGTCCTCCATGGCCATCAAAAATGCCAAAGGGAGACAGCCCAACTAGGAAGGTAAAGAGCGGGAGATCTTGGATGTGAGATTGAGAAATGAAGTCCTGCAAAAAGAGTCGCCTGAACGCTGGGTTGGGAAACTTAATATCCTTCAGCTCTTCCAGAGGGAGATCACTCATCCCAACAGCAGAACCCCCGGCGCCATTGCTATCAATCTCCAACTGATCCTCGTCTTTATTCAACGCAAGCCTCTCGGCCACGAAATCGTACTAAACCAGCAGCGTACCCAGGTCATCTACGAACCAGTGGAATTTGGGTTGAGGAGACCGATCCTGCTCGGCATCAGGGAGAGAACAACGCGCAGGGGTCGAATCGCGGCTTCCCATGGCTCCTCCCGGACCCTCTTTTGTGAATAATAATTATTATATATATTCATATTCAATCTATAGTTTAATAACTGTAGTGGTGACAGGTGACAGGAATGTATACAAATATTCATCTAATCACTGAAATGAATGATGAAATTATTTGTGAATGAATTCGATTCACCTCCTGAAAACTAGGCTTCATCCAATTACGATTAGGATTCGGATTCCAAGATAATGCTATTCACTATAATCACCCATCATACTATTCACCGTAAGTACAGTGAATAGCCTTGGTTTACTAGAGGCAGTGCGAAGTCGTTCAGAAATTAACTTCATGATCCATTTTATTGGTTAGATGAATATTTCGCCTGTAACTGAATATATCCATTTCGCTATAACTGAATATGTTATCAATGTAAATACTTTATGGTTAGGAAGAGGCGCACCAAACAACAAAATGTTACCATTAACAAGAATTCATCTTCGACCAATGGTAACATATTGTAGGGAAGAAACCTAAGTTGCTATGTTTCTCTCCAACCGCAAACATTCTCACGATTTTCACGTACAGCTTTCGGCCTCACTTGTAGCAGCGACTACACAAATTTCACGTCATATTTTCGCCTATTTGCACCAGTGCCCACACAAATGTCACATCATATTTTTGTCAAATTTGACGTCATGGTGTCTTCCATGAAAAGTCTCACAGAAGGTCAACATTTCAGGATAAATTCTATTTTATTTGCTTAAAGAGGGATAATCTATTTAGTTTGTAGCGATGGAAAGAACCAAAACATGAATTTTAATCAAATTTCCTAAAATCAATTATTTTCTTGCTAGATAAATAATAATTTAATAAATGTTGATAATTTAAGAAAGCACAAATATTAGCTAGAAAATGGAACATTTGGATAGACAAGTTAATGGCCCTATAACAATTCTTATAAGGTCAATAACTATAGGCATAATTCATGACACAAGAGAGCATAGTAAGTTCAATTGGTTCAGCTACAATGGATAAATCAATGACAATTACAATTAGGAAAACTCTTCTAACCATGTTCTATTCAAGAATGGGGCTTTGGTATGACTAGTGCATGTGTCTCACTATCTCTATTTATTAACCTGATGGAAGATATGGTGGGTAAGCCACAATATTTAGGATATAGTACTCTTTTAGACTAGATATATTCTAGAAGCTTTAGGAAAGGATGCCTAACTAATCAACTAGCCTTGTAGCCTAGGGCATATGGGAGTTCATATATGAGGATGAGAAATTTGTGGAGTGGTCCATGAATGGAGAATGAACTAGAATTCACACATTTATAATATCTTTACTACCAGAGAAACATAAAATCTAACTAAAATAAGAGAAAAATTTTCAAACAAAGTTTAACATGACACATGATACATAGAAATGGGGTGACATTCCCATCTCAGCTGGACATGACTCATTTCTCCTACAAATGTCAAAATACAGAAACATAAAAACAATTCAAAAACATGGAATTTAGAAAGGGGTTGAAGAGTGCATTGTATTTCATTTTTTTTTTATTATGACATGCTTGAATAATATGCATATGTTAACAATTAGTAACTTGGTATATTATATATTGTTAGTGATGTCTAGAACATTACTTTGAAAATTTGTGATTTGTAAAATGTGTTATCTGTGTAATATGTGTGATCTCTCACACTTTTAGGATGGTGACTCCATCCACCATAAGGCTCTCTTTGGTACCTGATGATGGATGGAGTCACCATCCAAAATGTTGGACACGTCACACGTTTACACAGTATGATTCCTGAAGTAACTAATAATATGAAAAATTGTGGAAGTATTCAATCTCTCAATTTTATATATTGGTAGAAAATAGCTCATTGAAAAAAACATAAAATGAGGAAGATGAACTATTAGTGATTAAGACATACAAATTCCATGAATAACAGTGAAAAAAAATGAAAATAAACCCTTGGTATATACTTGTTCTATGTTTTTGAACAAATCCCTTAGTCTAAATTTGTAGAGTGTGGAAATAGTTATACAACAAAATAGAACAAAACACTCACTCTTGTTTCCATAAGAGATTTCTCACATCCATTGCCATAAAATAAAAAAATAAAAAAAATCCTTACACTCTTTGCTAGTTGCAATGATTTCTGACCTTGTTACCATAGAGATTTCTTTCATGAAATAAAATAAGACATTCACCCTAGTTGCTATAAAAATATCAAAACAAGATCCTCACCCTAATTGCTAGTTTCTATAAAGATATCCAACAATATAACAAAATCCTGGTGTAAATTTCTACAACAAAACCCTGGCTACTAGAAAAATATCTGGAATGACTGAAATTAATGAAACCCCATCTTATTTTATTGAACAGGGTTCTTTCTATATTTTTTTCGCAGTAGTCTATAACGCGACTTTTTGAAAGCTTTTCTGGCGGATTTTTCCGGCCAAAATCCAGCAACAATTCATTGGAATCCCAAGTTTGATAGCTACTTTCTGCACAATCAATGGCCCCAGGGGTTTTTCAGGGCGCTGAATCCAAATATGCAGTTAAAAAACCATTTTAACGACTAAAAAATAAGATTTAACCTCATTTCTTCCGCCGGATTCCGTCACCGGAATCTCCAAAAAGTCGCATTATAGACCACTCCTTTTTTTCTAAGTGCAGTGGAATATTATATATCCTTTCAAGAAAACTTTTATTCCATCCTATTTTTTTCAATGTTCTTAGGTTATAAAAAACAAAAAAAAAAAACAGAAAACCTAATGGCTGTAGAAGTAACACTATATCTCTCAAATAGAAAGTATTGCTAATTAGTTTTTTTAATATAGAAGTAACCTACAACAATAACAACTTAAATTATAAACTGTTAGATTGTAATTAATGAAGAAACCTCAATTTCTAATAAATGAACGAATATAGCATGTTTTGTTTGTAACCAACTCGTAAACATGACCATATTTTCAAAGTAAATCAAACATGGACACCTCCCTCATACTTAAGTTATTTATAAAGAAATAACTTTCAAATAAAAGGTGATATGTTTCTCACTGTATTTCCCAAACTTTTTTATATAGAAACCAAATCCAAAAACTATATCACCATAATGCATGTGGGATAATGTAATTCCACCTTGTTATATAATAAATGTTTTAAATGGTATTTACTCCATGATGAATGTGGGATATACCTAGTTGACATAAAATTAGAGTGGGTTCTCACCTAATCTATACACTATTAATTTCCAAAAGAGAACATTCCAATTGTGAATTCCCATTCAAAATAAGCTTAATTATATATTTTTATAGAAATTGACACATTATGTCCAAGCATGGAGGCATCAAAATCATTTCCTTATACAAAATGATGTTAGTGAGTCACTAACTAATCACTACCACCTTTACCAATATGAATTACATATACAAAGGTTAGCCATCTCCTTTTTCATCCATTAATAACTCAATTATTCTCACATCTTCCACTATTTCCTATTATTAGGAACTAGAAAAACCAACAAAATTATTATAAAAAATTTCCAAGAATTCATTTATATGGTTAAAAAATAATAGTTTCTATTTCAAGTCAACAAAACAAACCATATATGATAGTGTAAGCTCTGAGAGTGTTAGAGTGACATGAGGGACAAGGGGGTTGATGATATTTTTTTGGTTGGTGATTCAAGGAGAATTAAACGTCACTCATAAACTAGTTGCCCCCTTGTGATGGGATCATCAATTTCATATTTAGGTGGGTTTGATTGGGGATTTTTTCCATCCATTTTGGGAATTTTTGAATTATGCCACAAAATCTCAATGAGTGTTCTAATAAATTATGCAACATAGTAATCCATTCACAGATGGGTCTATCTTCTTAGATATTTTACCAAAACCATCTCACTATGAACTATATGTAAGAAGGAATCATGATATGGATAACACTTTGGTAGAATGGGTTTCTTGAATACAATTATAAATTTACCAAGCTATAAAAGTTACTATGTTCATTTGGAAAATAAATGATAATAGGGAATTATTGGTTATCTAATGCAAATGGTTATGTCTTTTATCATGGTGATGACTCTTTTTTCCAACGTCACTTGTAGTGTGTAAGAAATAATCCTACCTCATGTTGTGATCTTGTTTAACCAACTTCTCTCTCCTTTTGATTGTATCTTCTCTACATGTTCTAGAAATAAATGAAAGCCCACACACACACATATAAAATGAAACGAACTAAATGATGATGTTGAAATGAAGAAGTTGAGTTAGGAATAGTCTAGGCTCCTTTTACATGAAATTTTTATCGCCTTCTTCCTAAGTACTCTTAATTAATGTATATTTATTTTTTATAGATAAGGTTTCCCTCCCCTCAAGAAAATATTTTTCTTAAAATCATAGGTAACCATGGATGTTGTTCACTAAAATGTTCACCTTTAATGGAATAATAAAAAATAATTCTCTAACAAAATAATCGAATTAAGTTGAGAATCTCTTACTTGGAAAATTGAACCCTCTCTTGGAATAAAATAATAGTAATAATATAGTAATTGTTGTTGACTAAAATGTTCACCTTCAATGGAATAATAAAAATTAATTCTCTAAAGCAATAATCAAATTAAGTTGAGAATCTCTTACTTGTAAAATTAAACCCCTCTCTTGGAATAAACTAATAGGAATAAAATAGTAAGTCTATAATTAAGTGAATATAAATCTAAAAAATAATTGACTAACACAATAATTAAATTAAATTGAGAATGTCCTACTTGAAAAATTGAACCCCTATGTTGGAATGAAATAATAACTCCTCTCTTGGAATAAAATAGTAACTATATATTAGATATCATTCTGGGATTCAACTGCTTTAAGTAAGTCATTCCAACATATGACAATTTCCATGAGAGGTAGTCGTAACTGACTAATTTCTCATGATTTTTTAATAGTTCACTTAGTAACTATATAATTAAGTGAAGCTAAATCTCCCTCACTAATTCAATATATGGAAAGAGCATAAGTCATTCTCATTAAATGCACTTGTAACTATCTCCTTCAATTATATTTGTAACTCTCACCAAATATTCTCTCATGTCTAAGTGTAACTCTCACTCTCCCTAATTTGAATTGTAACTCCTTAAGATAAGCTTACCTTTCTCTCTATTGTTGGATGATTTCCACTTCTCCTCAAGTAACTCCTCCCTCATGGAATTTGATAATAAATTCATTTTGTAACTCCTCCCCTTCTCATCTATTTAATAAAGAAAAAAGTGAGAATTGAGAGTACCATGTTCATTGTGAATAAGAAGAAAGATTTTTTAGTGTGGGCTACAGCCATGAAGGAGTAAGAGAAAGCGTGAACCACATGATATGTAAGAGAAGGAGGAGATCTTCAAGTAAAAGGCATGTGCACTTCAACATAAAGTATATGAGACATTGGTGACTTTATGCATTATTATTCTCTCTCTACTCTACTCAACAATTGAAGAAATATAATAGAAGAAGAATTGTTCAGGTTTTCCCCCTAGGGGTTTTTGAGCGGTCACTGGAAGAAAATATAATGGTGTCATATTTGTTATTGGTTCTCTTCATATGATCCTTAACTTTATGTTCTATATATAATCATTGATCTCAAATGTTTTGAAGAAGAAATCCACATTTTATGCAATTGTAACATTGAAGATTCAATTTTTTGGGAAGCACATTTAGTTTTTTGCAAATTACATTCAAATTAATGCAAAGTACATTCTATTATATTTAGTTTTTTGAAAAGTAAATTTACTTCTATTCAGTTTTCTGCAAAGTACATTCAATCTTTGCATAGGCCTTTCAAGTTTTTGCATAAAACTTTCATATTTTAACATATTATATAGCATAAGGAGTTAAGTATCAATACAAAACCTATGGTTTTATTTGAAGCATCATTAGAAATATGAAGTGGATGGCACTAGTTTTTCCCTCTTGAAATTGGTGCTTTAGAATTTATGTTTCAACAATTCAAAAGCTTTTTGACAAATATAATTCCAATGAAATTCACAATCTTTAGTTAGTAATTTGAAAAGTGGTGAAGAAATCTTTGTGAAGTTTTCTATAAAACTTCTATATTAACTCACGAATCTAACAAAACTTATAACATCTCTTTAACATGTTGGTACTAAAATTTTAGAGATAGCCTCAACCATTAACGAATGTGCTTTGATTCTAACATGTGAAATATAGTTACCCAAAACAATTCCTTTGCTAAAAAACAGAATGATTTTTTAATGACTTAATGAAATGTTAACATCCTTACATATAATAAGGAAACTTTCCAAATTATCCATATACCCTACAAAATTATTCCCATAGATAGTGCAATCGTCCATATAAGCTTCTACAAAATCATCCATCAAGTGAGAAAAGATACGAGGAATTATGCAAAACAAAAGGGCATTCGATGTAAGTATACATACCCTATGGACATGTAAAAGTTATCTTATATTCATCTTCTTATGCAAGTTGAATGTGATTGTATGTGTTGAAACCATCAAGGAAAGAGAAATACTTCTTCCCTTCTAATCTATTTAATACTTGATCATTAAATGGTAGTGAGAAATGATCTTTAGAGTTTCCTTATTTAATTATCCATAATCTATGCATACACTGCAATTTTAAGTTTTCTTAGGCACAGTATGTAAGGGTGAAACCCATTGGATATCTCAAATGAGGTAAATAAAATTCACATTGAGAAACTTTTGTAACTCATCTTTAACAATCTCCCTCATATTATGATTCATCATTCCTTGAGGTTGTCCTACAGGTTTGACACTCTCTTGTATATAAATTTTACACATACATCTATTTGAATTAATTCCTTTCATGTCAACATATTCCCATGCAAATATAGAGAAATGTTTTTGTAGCATATTTATTAACTATTTCTTTCGATCTGAAAGTTATTGTTAATGTTTAATGTCTTAAGTGGATAAATTTCTATAAGAAAATTGTCAAACTTTTCCATTGATTTTAATAACATTTTAGATTGTTAAGATGAAAGGCATTCAATATTTAATTCTTCTTGAAAGTTTTGCTCTAAGATATGCACACAATAATTTTGTTCACAATATGATCAAAAATAATGATTATTCATTAAATTCACTAATTAATCTTCCCCATAATTTTGTGAGATAGTTAAAACTAGTTTAATATCTTCATAATTTCCATCATCTCCTTCAATTCATTTCCCATTCCATATTTCAATTATTTTCCTTAACGACACATATGCTATGAACATTTTAGTAGTATTTCCACTCGAAATGAACATATCACTAGACCCACAACTTATGAATGCATCAATATTAGCTAACCATGGCCTACCAAAAATCATGGATGTCATCATATATTAGTTTTGGGAGTTAGTGTTATAAAATAAATACAATACTCCCATGGATATAGGAGTACTTATAAATATTCTAATATACCCTTACATTTGAGAACATCTCTATCTTCTAATTCCAATAAAATAGGACTATATTGAATATTACTTAATTTCACCTTATCCATCCTATTATTTTGAAATAATGTTTATATTTGCACATAATACAATCAAAGTGTTTGAAATTTCAATCCCATTGGTATACACCTTTACAATTGGATTAAGTGGATCTACTTATTTTTCAATTTTTGGTTTTTGCATCATAATGCTTTCAATATTTGTGATCAATTGCACTCCTTAGAATTATTTTCATTTTCTTCTAGGATTTTCAATACACAACTCCTTTATTTATTTTGGAAAAATACGGATTTTCTTTCAAGGTTGAGGCAATGGAATTTTGATCCAAATATTTTCCAATTCATCTAACATGCTATAATCACTTAAAATTTTTTCTTATCTATACGTTCATCAATTTGTAATCTCTTCAAAAAGGTAGGATTTGGTAAGGAAATAGATCATTGGTTAGCTAAACTAAATGTAGGAAATGATTTTATTTTGATTTCCTCTATTTGTGTACTAATATATTCCTTCCAAGGAGTAATTTCTTGTTGAGGATTTTCCTTCTCTTCACGAGATTTATCCTCTTTATATTCTGAATGACAACAAGGGGTATTTTATTATATAGAAATTGAGGAGATCTAACTTGGACACCATTAAAATATAGAAGACCTATTATATAAGCTTGAAACATTTGGGCTTGCATTTAAGCTTGTGTGGTTGTTTCTTGGAGTAGCATGATCCGGATTATCCACAGTAACGTTTCAAACCCCAAATGGGTCCATCATCACTAATTTTTAGAATATGATTCATAGTTCTTTGAGAGAATAATCATGGGACTAGAGTATAAATAAACCTAAATCTTGATAAATTTTTATAAACAAGGCGACTGAATATTATAGTAATTTTAGTTTAGTTAATTAATTTTAGTTTTAATTAATTAATTTTAGTTTGATTAATTAATTTTAGTTTTTATTTTAATTGTTTTACTTAATTAATTTTAATATGTAGATTATTAATCCTTTTAACTACATTGATTATAGGTTAATTTTATTTTCCTTTCTATTTTTTTCTCTCGAAATACTAACTTCTATTAACTGAAAGGCAAAATATTTTTACATATGAGTGAGGCGTGATAGCACTCGACAAACTAGCACTGCCCCATTACAGACATAAGCTCAGGAAAGCAGTTACAAACTTCAAGAGACAACAAAGCGTACATAGAGAGAGAAATGCATCGCCGAGAAGGAAAATTGAGCGAGGACAAAGACACAAAAAAATTGCAACCGAGCAAATACAGAGTCATCAAATCCCCATCTCGGAGGCAAAAAATAGTAGGACAATTGCATAGAAACCTGACCATAAGTCTGAGACCATAGCCGAAACAAACGGGGACAGTTCCAAGAGGTGTTACTTCTCTTTATTTCGGTCATTTTCCTTCTTCTCATCCCGAACATTGTCGCCATCCATAAAACCTTCATTATCGCTTAAGTCGCTGTCAGGGATTGTTATTGCATGTTTCGCTTCGCCATGAGTTTTGTCCTCAGTTGCAAGTCATGTGTCATCGAGAGGAGGAAGATTTTTGAGAAAAGCCTCCTCTTCATATTTCTCTTTGTCCCAATTTTCCTTGCTGTCACTGTCTGAGGAATTCTCACTGCCAGGAGAGGGATCAGGGACGATGCAGGTCAAGGGGGAGACAAGGTTTTCCTCTTCCGAGAGTATAAGAGTGATGTGGGGAGTTACCAGGGGCCTGTGCAGGTTTCTTTGAAACTTAAAGTGCGTGGTTTGAAAAGAATTATTTGGCCTAAGTTTCTGACGAGAGATAATAGAAGGCCTAGCTTCATGGGCGCGGGGGGGATTGAACGGTTCCGTCGGGGTTTCCATGGCGAGACCAACTGGAGGATGCAGACGGTTATCACGACATCCCCCAGAACGATGCCTTTTGCCAGAACGAACCATGATAATGGAATGGAGGTAGGCCTTTAAAGGATTATGGACAGGATGACCACCAGAATGGAGATGGGTGAGGCAAGAAGGATGCCCAACAAAGCTATAGACCAACACCATCGAGCTATCGACCAACACCATAGTGTGACTGAGCATACAGACAACCACAAAGATAAAAGAAATACATAGAGTGCAGAAATCCATAACAGGGGAGAAATTACCCTTGAAAGAGATGACTATGAGCCTGTGGTAATGCCCCAAATTTACACCATCACCGATAGCTCTCGTAGACCTGGTTCTAATTCCACACAACAGAGCACAAAGCTAGGTGAAACAACCATGGATTGACATGATTATAACACGATGCATGTTGCATCGTTCAACGCACGACATAAATGAAAATCCCCTTCCCAATCTCTCATTAATAACCATTCCTCACTCGCATGAGTTAATGTCCGGGGAGGTGACGCTGCTCTGCACTTGGTAGTACTGGGTATTAACTACCTGCATGGAGATCCACGGTACCACATCTGCCACTCGGATCCGGGAGAATGTTTTCGATCTCAGGCATTTCCTTCTACACAAAATTATTGAAGTCGAGGAGCTGAGATTCAGAGATTAGATTTGCTGGTGATCCGACATGTATATCCTGTCCACTATCAACTCACATATTAGCTAAGAGGTATGCAACTTTGTTCCCACCTCTTCGAATGTGGTTGAAGGAGATCGCTCTGTGGGAACAAAACCAGTGCTCAATATGCAATACCCATTGAGCCATTCTCCAACTGTTACTGATCTTGGAGGATGGTGATCCCTGAAGAATTCTCGAGACCATTTGGATGAGGATTTGAGAATCTCCCTCTATTGGGAGCGGGAAGAGATTCCTTTCTTGTGCTAGAAGTAGCCCCTACTAAAGACCTTCTAGCTCAGCTGAGTTGTTGGTGTCCCACCCTTGTGAGCCCAAGAAGGTTATGATATTGGCTCCTTTATGATCTCTGAAGATCCCTCCAAACCCAGAATTCCCTGGGTTACCCTTTGAAGCCCCATCGAAATTGAGTTTATACATGTTTCTCGCAGGAGGTGTCCATTTCACCGATGAGGGATCTCTTTGAGGCTTTGTTCCTTTGATCAACTGATCTTGCTTTCTATGGAAGTTCCAGTTATTCCATATTGATTGTTCCTGAGGGAGAGTGGGGAGATCCTCTTGGTACGATGTTTTTAGAGATAAGGTTTCTTCAATGTTTTGGTTTATGATTTTCCATATCTCATCTAGTGGTTTAAATTGGTTTTTGAAAATTCTACTATTTCTCTCCTTACATATGGCCCATGTTACAAAACCTCGGATGAGCTTCCATAGAAAATTCAATATTTTGCATTAAAAGGGGTGGGGGTCCCAGTTGCGTATTGCAGAAGTTTTGTCTCCAATTGCCCCTCCCACTTTCTGACAACAGAAATTTATTTTCTGCCAAAGCTTGTAGTCCAACGGATAGGAATAGAATAGGTGTTCAATGGTTTCCTCTTATTTTTTGTAGTTGAAGCATATGGATGGGCCATTGAAATTTCTCTTTCTCAGGTTATCCCATGTAAGAATCCTCTTGTGACAGAAGAGCCAAAGAAAGGTAGAGACTTTCAGCCAGATGGAGGGATCCCATATTCTACTCCATAGCAGATCGAGCCTTATTTGATCCTTGACGAGTATATTATAGGCCTCTCTAGTGGAATAGGTTCCTCTTTCCTCATATCCCCATATGAGAATGTCTTTCTCCTCAGAGTACTGTATTTTCCTTTTTTCTAATTCTATATCCAAAGTTTGCTAGTCTTGCCTTGCCCCTTGAGTTATGACCTAAGTTGCCTTGAGCCATTCTCTGTAGTCTTTCTGGGAGGTATTGCGCCAAAAGTTCCTTACCATGTATTGGGGGTGCAGATCCTGTTCTGGGGGAACATTAGGTGGGAAAAGGTCCCTGAGTTTAGGAATCTATTGCTAATAGTTGTCCCAAAATCTAGCTTGATCACAATTCTTCACATCCCAAAAGTTGTGCTGCTGAATGAGGTCCTTGTGCTGTTTTGCTGAGTTCCATATAATTGAGCCATTACAAGTCTTTGATATTCTGATGAGTTCCTCCCTTGGACAGTTTCCGACATATTTGGCTGTCAATAATAGAGCCCAAGGAGTGGGAGGGCCCGAAACCCATTTCCACCAAATTCGAGCCCCCATGACAGCGTTGCTATGAGTGGGATCTCTTAATCCAATGCCACCTTTTTTTGGAAGGCAAGCAGTTTCCCATTTGACAAGAGCCCATTTGTGTTGAATTCCACTGCTACCCCATAGAAACGCCCTTTAGATAGATTTGAGTTCTTTGAGAACCCATTTAGGAGCTCCAAGGATGGAAAAAAGGTATAGGGGCATGGCTTGAAGGAAAAATTTAATCAGAACAAGACGGTTGGCCATGTTAAGAGATCTATGAGTCCAAGAGGAAAGTCACGCTTCTATATTGTCTAGGAGGGTTCTTTAGGAGGAGTGCTTCAAACCGAAGGCTATGAGAGGAGCTCCTAGATATGAGGAGGGGAGTTTGGCAGAGGAGAAGCTTAGGATGCATAAGATGGCTCACTCGATAACATAGGGAGTATGAAAGAAGAAGATTTGAGATTTGGAATGATTTATAGAGGCCCCTGAGCCATCTGAAAACTCTGTTAAAAGAGTTTTAAGTTGCCTCGCCTCTTGGATTGAGGGGTGCCCGTAGAGCATATTGTCATCCACAAATTTTTGATGGGTGAAAACAGGGGAGTTTGGAAAGGAGAGACCTTTGAGACGGGCAGCTTGTTGAGCATGTTTAATACTTCACCCTAAACCTTCCGCCATAATGATAAACAGGAATGGGGAGAGGGGATTGCCTTGCCTAATGACTCAGGTAGGATGAAAGGTCTCGGAGGTTATGCCATTAATTAGAACAGAGAAGAAAGAGGAAGATATGAGGTTCATAATCCAATGGACCGAGGAAGCATCAAAACCAAATGCTATAAGAATCTTTTCAATATACTTCCAACTAAGGCTGTCAAAAGCTTTGGAGAGATCAAGTTTGAGTAGCATACCTGGCTTCTTGGAGATCTTCACGGAATGGATTATTTCATGAGTAAGGATGATCCCGTTCGTGATCTGCCTTCCTTCAACATATGGAGATTGTTCAAGTGAGATGATGAGAGGAAGAAGAAGCTTGAGTCTGGTGGCTATAATTTTTGAGACAATCTTATAAATTATGTTACAGAGGGCTATCAGCCTGAACTTATTCGACCTGCAAGGATTCTCCACCTTGGGTATCAGGGATATAAAAGTAGCATTTATCCCTGGAAACATCCATTGGAGAGAGCGA
Organism: Pinus taeda; assembly: GCA_000404065.3. Lineage (NCBI taxonomy): Eukaryota > Viridiplantae > Streptophyta > Pinopsida > Pinales > Pinaceae > Pinus > Pinus taeda. The sequence continues at coordinate 23,924 of APFE030309964.1, forward strand.
GACTCTTCCACGACCTGCCATACCTAATTCTTAGTTAGGTCCTAGAAGTTGTGGATGAATTTGGAGGTGAGTCCATCCGGTCCTGGGGCTTCGCCGGCTTTTAGTTGTCGCACTAGTATTTCCACTTCTTGAAGATCAATAGGCTTGAGGAGCATTTGATTATGCTCATCTGAATTGAGTTTGGGGATATTGCTTGTAATTTTTTGAATGGCTTGGGAATGGTGCATGTTTGGTTGTTTGTGTACTTGCTTGAAGTAATTTAGGAGTTCGGCCTCTATATCTTCATGCTTTTCTACTCTGGTGCCTTGCTCATTTTGGATGTGGGTGATATTGTTGTGCATTCTTCGCTGGATTGTGGTGCTATGAAATAATTTGGTGTTTTTTTCACCATATTTGAGCCACTTGATTCTTGATTTTTTCCTCCACAATGTTTCTTCCCGCTTTTCGTTTTCTGCAAGTTGCAATTCAAGGGTTTTTTCCCGTTCTGCTAGGTCCTGTGGTCTACCGAGAGTGAAGATATTTTGCTGTAGCCACTTCATGTCCAATTCGATGTTCGCTTTCCCCTAAAAGATATTACCGAATGAAGTGCGATTCGAGTGCTTGATCTTACTTTTTAGGTGCTTAAGTTTTTGTTGGAATTGGAACATTTTGGAGCCTGGAGGTGGATGGAGGCTTTTCCATTCTATGTTAATTAACTTATGAAAGTCTCGATGGGTCATCCAGAAGGCTTCAAAGCAGAAAGGCCTGCGGATGTTGTTTCCCGGTCGAGACCAGTGAAGTGAAATGGGCCAGTGATCAGAACCAGTGAAGGGCAAGATGGAGGCTGCAAAATCACCCCCAAAATGAATGTCATTATCGGAGAGTAGAAACCTGTCAAACCAAGATGCAATTTGCAGGCTTCCTGCTTGTGTGTTGTTCCATGTAAAAGCTCCATTATTAGAAGGGAGGTCGATAAGCCAGTTATTTTGGATGAAATCCTTCAAGAGCGATCCTTCTTGAGAACTTCTACATCTGCTTCCTCTTCTTTCATCCAATCTTGTGATCATGTTGAAATCACCGAGTCCGATCCAAAGAGAGAGTGGTCTGTTCTGGTTGAGAGTCGAGATGGAATTTAGGATCTCTGATTTTCCATGAGTTTCCTGTGGGAAATGGACATTGGTCAAAAGTCCATGTTCGTTTGTACCTAAAATATGAAAAGTTTCCTCAAGGAAGTTCCTGTGTGCATGAAAGTTGTTAAGCCCCATGGCTCTGGAATCCCATAGAATGGCTAGGCCTCCTGAGGCACCATCTACATCAACTACTATGTTATGACTTCCAGGCTAGAATTTAGTGGGTAATCTATCAAGTACATTGGAGTCGCACTTTGTCTCTTACAAGAATAGAACCTGAGGGTTTTCTTTCTTTATCATGTTTTTGGGGAGTTGGGTTTTCCTAGGGCCATTGAGCCCTCTAATATTCCAAGAGATTAGCTTCATTGAGAAAGATTTTTTTCAGGATGATAATACTTGGTTAGCTTAGCATACCTCCCTGAATCCACTAAGATTTTCCCAACCTTGATTGTTCTCTGAAGAATGGTTTTCCTTCCTCACTTTTTGATATCTTTGGCAATGAATATTCCATCCCAAGGGCTTCGTGTCTGTATACCCAGAGATTTCTGCCTCTGTGCTCGTGATAAAACTTCTTCTAGGTTCTTAAGCTGTCCTACTAGAAAATTGTCGAAGTTATTTTTGGTGCAAGGCTTTTCAAGGCCAAGAAGGTCTAAATCCCCAATTTCTATTGTTTCTGTTTCTTCCTCCATAAATTGAGAGTAATCTTGTTCTTCCATTGGTTCCTCTTCTGAGTGGGTATTTGTGTTTGGGTTCTCTGATTGCCTAGCTTGGGTACTCCATAATATTTCTTTTTGTTTGTCTGAGGTCGAAGCTTCCTTACCTTCAGTATCTGCTTGTGACATTGTGGATCTTCCTTTTCTTGGATTGTCATCGTTCATGGATTCTGGCTCTGAAAAATTCATTTATGTTTTTGGCTCGTTAGCTAGGGCTCCAAAACTATTGTTTGTGGATGGCCCTGGTTGGCTGGTTTGCGCTATCTTAGGTTTTGGAACATGCTTCTTATCTCCTCTCCGGCGATTTGTAACCTTGATGATTCCATTTCCTTCAGAGGCTTCCAAATTCGATGCAGGGGAGGGTTTCTGTGTTAAAGGGCAGTCCCTAAATAAATGCCCGAGGGCATGACATCTTCGACATCGAAAGGGCACATGTTCATAATCAATAATCTGTAACCATTCATTGTCAAAGTAAGAAATATTTACCGCATCTCGAAGAGCCTCATTGAGATCCATGTATACATAGATTCTGGTGTAAGGAGTATATCTGCCTGTTTTCGTTTCTTCTGCCATTTTGAAAAACTGACCCGGGGTGTTTCCTATTGCCTTCAGAGATTCTTCCACCCAATATTCTGCAGGAAGTGAGTATAATCAAATCCACACTGGAGCCCAGCTAAGGTCCACTATATCTGGGTTGAATCGCTCCACCCATCCTTTGAGAAACAAACGAGCCGCGTTGAAGAAATAAGATCCATCATTAAGAACCCTATTTTTGTCCTCCAAGCAATTGAAGGTCGCTGTGAAAAAACCTTTCGGCCCCAACTGTAAGGTGATATGCCCTTTAGGGTGCCACTTCACGATTATCCAGCTCCTTAAAGCTTTTTCGGTTGGCCACAGACCAATCAACTTCCCTATTAAAGCATGATCTTTCATGAACTGGATTCTTGCTTCGATTCGATGTCCAAGGAGTTCAACCCTTGGGCGAATTGCGGCAACTGGTTTGCATGTAGCAGAATGAACTTCTTGTGACTTTTCCCCTTGTTTTACTCACCCGCTTTTCAGATCGTTGTTTTGCCCATTTTGTTTTGGGGCTCCCTTCTCTGCCAAATTCTCAAACTGTTCATTTTCGTTTTGTGGGGGAGGTTCATGACCCCCCCGACTGGGGCTCCATGAGAGTGTGTACCCTCAGTCCTTGAAGGAGAAGGATCTATACCCATCTATGTTTTCCAAGAGCAACAAAATGACAGAGCCTGTCGTGCTGCAAGTGCAGAATTACAGAGCCTCCCCTCGCTGCAGGTGTTCAAACCCTCCTAACCAATTAAATTCTTATTGTCCTTTCTATTAATTTTCTTATTTTTATTTTTCATTTTTGTTTTATTTAACCTAAGAATCTAAAAATATATTTTAATTAATATAACTAATTCATAAATTATTTTAATTAATCAAATAATTAATTATAATTTTATTTATTGTTTTGATTATTATTTTTATTTTATTTTAGTTAATTAATCCTATGTAACAAATAAACATTTTTGTTTAATTAATTTAATTTTATTCGATTAATTAATATAATTCATAATTTTGTTATATTTTATTATTATCGTTTTCCAATTTTTCATTGTTAATTTTATTTAACCCTAATTGTTTAATTGATAAATAAGTAAAGTTTTATTTTGATCAATTCATCAATCAATTAATTAATTTTTAATTTTTAATTTATCTTATTTTATCAAATGTTAATTTTTACTTAACTTTGAGTTTCATCTATTTATTTTTTAAAATAATTTAAAATTAATTAAAGCATATAAAATTAATATATATATATATAATATATAATATATATATATAATATATAATATATATATTATATATATATATAATATGATTAATTTACTAATTTATTTAGTTTAATTAATTTTATTTAATTCTTTTAAATTGATAGTGTAATTTAAATTAGTAATTTAATTAAAATTAAATAATTAATTATTAATCTTACTAACCTGATTAATTTCGAAACCCCCTATTTAATATGCTTCTTAAGGTTCAAGGGATTTATTTGTCTAATGAGGGGAAGCCAATTTCCACTAATCTCACTCCCATTGTCCCTTTTGAGGTTCTGACGAAATTTCATAATTGGGATTGCCTCTCTCATTTTTCTTTTTTTGATAATTATCCTCTCTAGCAATTATTTTAGCATCTTCTAGACACACATTATGTTTTGTTTTGGATGAGTGTTCCCCAAGGGCTAATGTAGGGGATCTCCCATTCTTTATATCTACTCCATGCTCTTTAAGTCTTATTCTTAGAGACCAACATGTTTCCCCAATATAACTCTTGCCACAAGAGCAATCAATCTTGTACACACCCTTGAGCTCTTGATGATCAACGTTATCCTTGACTCACTTCATCATTTCCCTTATTGTTCCACATGTTGTAAATTGAGTGTTTATGTTATTTTTTCTTAAAAATTTTGCAATCTTATCCATTTATCCCTTGGATGAATGGAAGGTATACTTTCCCACAATTTTATTTTTCTTTCTTGTTTTCACGAGGACTCTTACAGAGGATCTTATCTTGTGCTCTTCTTATAGCTTTTTTAATACGAAACTCTTTGTATCCTAGGTTTTTGAAGACCGAGGTTAAATGTTCAATCTCCTCATTTAGGTGATCTGGGTGAGAAATCCTAAGGGCTCTAACAGCTAAAGTGTTTAAGACGCTAGATTTTTGGGATGGATGATGGTATGAGTCAGCATGAAGATAGCTATGAGTATGTGTTCCCTTTCTATAGACGTGGTGTCCAAAAGTTTCGTCCTCTTTTCTACTGATGAGAACATCAAGAAAGGTTATTTTACCATTCTCTTCAAGCTCCATAGTAAACTGGATTTCAGGGGATATAGAGTTAAGATGATTGAAAACATTCTCTAATTCAGCCTTGCAATGGGTCCATTTTAAGTTTGTGTCATCAACAAATCTTTTTCACCAAGCTTGTTTCAAAGGGTATGAGTCAAAGGCTTTCCTTTCAAAGTACTCCATGTATAAGTTGGTGATAATAGGTGAGAGAACGAAACCTATGGCGACTCCTGATATTTGTTCATAATAATGGTCTTGAGAGCTGAAAAAAGTGGACCATAAAACAATTTCTGCAAGTTTTGTTGTTTCAAGATCGGTGGCTATCTTTATAACATGAACAACTTCATCTAGAGGAGTCTTTGTAAACAAAGAAATAGGTCAAAACTTACTAGAATATCATCCTTATCCACCATCTCATTCTTAGTAAGATTTCCAAAATCATTTGAGTCTTTTATAAAAGAGTTTGTGTTACCAACTAGAGGTTTTAGGATATTAGCTACATACTTAGCTAATTCATAGGTCGGGGAACCAATGGTGTTAACTATAGGTCTAAGAGGGACCCCTTCCTTATGAATTTTTGGTAACCCATAGATTCGAGGTATAAATTCACAAGATGGGATCACCTTCTTTTTTATTTTATCTTCAAGGTTAGTTTCCATGATGGCTTTCTTGACTTATTTTATTACCTTGGGAATAGGGTTGGAGTTGATTCTTTTATAGCTTCCACAATTTAGATGTTGATTCATCTTATGAATATAATCATCCTTATTTAACACAATAATGGCTCCTCCTTTATCAGCCTTAAGCACAACTATCTTATCATTATTACAAAGAGATCTAAGAGCCTCCCAACCCTCTTTATTTAAATTACTCCTTGGCTGATTAGATTTCATCATAACGAGGTAGCATTTGTGTCTTAATATCTCCTTATTATTTAATGAAAGGCCCTGAGTCCCTAAATGTTGCAGATGATGCTTTCAAATGGAATGTTCTTGGGAGAGACTACGAATCCCAATCCTTTGCTAAGGGTATTAATCTCTTCAAGAGTGAGCATTACAGACGAGAGATTAACAACTCTCATATCATGTTTATTTGGAACATTTGGGATCTTAATAACAGACTTATTAGACTTATTAGAATCTGCCCCAAGATGATTTTCAACCGCGGCGCCGTCACTATTAATAATTCTACAACCCGTATTAATTTTTGAATCAAGCTTTTTACCTTCTATGTTCCTTCTTCCCTTATATTTATTACCATTGTGCGCTACCTCATCTATGATTCTTCTAGCAATATTGTTTTCCTTTATTATGGTTTTAATATCATGCTTGTTTATGTTTATAAATCGATTGTTAAGGCACTTTATTATTGGGATTAGGGAGTAGATAAGAAGGTAATTCATTTAATTGAGGAAATGAAGTACATGGTAATTGAAGAGGTTGACTTGTAGTCATTTAAGGTTGGAATTATGGATGGGCACATTTTGGAGGTTTGGGTGTAGAAAAATTTTCAGGTTGATATTGAGGATATTGTTGGAAATATTGAGGGTAGTCGATGTTTGTACCATAAGAACGTTTCCATCCCCTTGACCAAGATGAGTTTTGTGGCTCACGTGGCGAATTTTTCCATAGTAGGGTTGTGGTCCAATTACTTTGTGGTTGTGCATAACAAGGAATTTCTCCATTAGGATATTCTCCCATACCTATTTGACAAGGCTCCTAAGGTCTCCTACGAACAACATAACAAGGTTGGTTTGTTTGACTTGTCCCAAATTCCTTTTGGAAAATACACATGAGTCCTCCTATTAAAGGGAAGTCCTCTGTAGCATGAACCTCTGCGCATATAAAAAAAAATCAATATTGTCAAGAGAATATTCTCATAATGAATGTTTCTTCCTACATCTAGGATAGAAAATAGAAAAAGTAACATTTTCACCTTTTTTCTTGTTTTGTACACTTAACATGTCAGTTTGTTCACTATTCTTCATGACCACATGGTTGAGGGCTCATATGGAGTTTCTACCCTATCTAATCAGCCTTTGGGATGTAGATGAAGATATCTTCATCATAAAAGGAAATAACTGGGACTCGAGGAGATGGGCATCTATTTCATCACTGGATTATCGTGCCGAAGAGAAGCAATTCAAGTCTTTGGATCTCGCTAAGGAGGTGTGATTACCAGGAGTATAGTCCGGAGATACTGCCTTGGTGCCGAGATAACCAACAAAGGAAACTTGAAGATTGCAACAATCACCAGAAACCTCATTCTGAGAATAATTTTGTTCACCATGGTAGGTGTATCTGGAACATAATATGTGCATGAGGCTTCCAAGTCTCAATTTTGGTATGCTATCACATGTTTCACCCCCACCATCTTAAACTAGTGTAGAGGCATCTTGGAGAACATGAAGTGACAATTGACCAAGGGTAAGCACACACACCTGAAGTAGTTCGGGTCTGTTTCTATACTGGTCACCTTCTTCTTGGAGTGAGTGCCCCTCTTCTAGTATCAGTGGGCAGAAGTACCACATCCTACCCCACAAGATCTGAGGCTCCTGAGATGGATCCAACTCATTATTTTTTCAAGTCTTATGATTTTTGTAAAAGTGTAAGATAAGACTCAACTTGTGATAAATGTGCAGAGGTGGAACTACAGAGACCGTGCGATGTGTTACCAATAATACGGTAAGCTACCCATGGTAGTGGGTGAAGACTACGAGGAAGGGGCTGACCCCTTAGGAGTGCAATCTAGTGGCAATCACTCGAGGGGTTCCAGATTATGCCACTGTCAACAATGTTCCACTAGAATGGTAGAGACATACTCTGGGAGTCTTTGTGAGACTCGGTCAATTTCTAGGGAAAGTGATTAGAGCCGTCTCATGCTATCATGAGCACCATAGAGTTTGATAGTTTATCTAGTCTTTTACACATTTTGTAGGGTTTTAAAGCCAAATGTGTGAGAACACTTTATTTTTTGACATTTTGTTGTAAACACTGACGAATATGTGATAGATATATGCATTTTTTATTACTACTTATATGTTCATAACATGATTTTATTTTTACAAATGATGTAAATGGCTATCAAGAACAAAATTTTCCAATGAATCACTTAATGTATTTAAATTATGTGGAATATGTTGATATTTAATGTAATCAAAATTTATTTACGGCAATGAAACACATATATACATATGCAATATTTATGGATTTCTTACTCAGTAATGATTGTTTAATTGTAACACAACTTGCTCTGAATCCAACTTGACAACTATATCCCTAATTCCAAGAGAAACTGCTTCTCACAAGAGTTCAATAACTCCACTCTATTCAAAAATATTATTGGTTCTTCAAACAAGGAAGATACATTGTAAGTTAATAAGCTCGTCATCAGGGTCATATAGTACCCATGTTGTGGACGAGAGGTTCTCCGTGCTACAATAAGCACCATGAGTAGAACCAATGTAATGACTTGACGACATCTCCAAACCGAGTTTGCAAAGAAAAAAAACAGATGGCAATGGAAAGGGTTCTTTTAAGACAGTGAGAGTCTCTTTAGCAAGTGACTAACATTATATTGTGAGGGACAATACTTAGTGTAATGATCCTCCTCACACGCTAAGCAAGGATAATTCTGCTTTCTTCGGGAATCATCATCAACACAAGATTTAGGAGGGTCCTCTTTTGGGGCATCAACTTTGGCCTTGCCTTTTGATGAGAACCAGTATTGTAGCAAGAAATATGCAACTCGTGGAGCTACTAGCTTTACTTTATCAACCTAGGGTTTATACAAACTTCGAGGTGACAGTGTTGTATACACAAGTGAACTTGATGGTTCTGCCTCTTGTTATTGTTCAACTGGCGAGAGAGCACTAGGGTTTTCAGGTCAGAATTCTATTGATTCAGAAGAATATTGATTTCTAATCAAAGAAGGAGGAATCTACTCTAAGAGAAATCTTGTCTACTGCAATAAGGAAAATGACTTAAATCCTATACTAAAAAAACACCATTCGATAACTAACTACAGAGAAACTATGCTTTACAAGAATGCCAAGCTAACATGTATGAAATGCTACTGTCCTAGGCATGGAATTTCAAAACATCAAACACCACTGTTGTGCATGTAAAATACCGAAATATATTTGTTGCTTTCTTTTTATTATTTTTAAGGAAAATTAACTATGAACCCTAGTCTCTTTTGATGATATGGTAGGAGGATTATGGATGTTGGAGAATGGTTGGGAGGTTTGGGAGACCCTTAGGTACCCTTGTTTTTCTTCCTATAGTTTTTTTCTCAATTTTGGCCTCAAAATAGGCCACTACATGAAAACCTACTAGACTTACTAAAAACCTACATCATTCCCTGTATTTCTACAAGATATAGCAAAAAGGAGAATGATTGGTGCTAGAGGTGATTGAAGGCTTAGGGAAGGTGGTTGATAGGTGGAATGGAGTGAGAAAATTCCAAGAGTCACTTGGAACACAAAACCATGTTTAGGAGATGGTTGGGTTTGCTCAACATGCTTGGAGGAGTTTCTTTGTAAAATGATGAAATTGGTGAAGGTCTTGTTGGAAGCAAGGAATGATTATGGATGGATGAAGTTGGAAGGTGGTTTCTTGCTATGGGATATCTCTCTACTAATGAAACACTTTTCCTAAATCAAACATTGTTATTTTCCAAGAAATCATGTAGGCAAGGAAAATTATAATAAGCTATAAAAACAAATTTTAATGAGCTAACTCTCTACTTCATGCATGAGGAAAATTTTAGAATGAAATGGAATTATTGACGATATCTATTGTAATACTAAAGATGGAAGATCTGGTAGTTAATTCCTACACTTGCAAACATATCAAATGCTGGTTGAAGTACAGTAAATCCTACATTTGATGA
>APFE030309964.1:36418-56909 GCA_000404065.3 Pinus taeda
ACATGGGTTCTTGTTAGTGGAATGATGGAGAGAGAGAAATCTCGAGCTATTTCATCATCATACCCTCTTAATTTCTCAAAATACCCCATGCAATTATGTCTATTGAAGATTTCTAGCAGAGGAGGATGTTGGTGAATTCTCATAGTGTTGATGGGCTCCCTTCTATTAAATCCCCCTATGATTTTGCCCCATTAACTTTGAGGAGAACATATGTATGATAAAAAAATTAATGAAGGAGGAAATGGGACTACAATACTTGTGGAACTATTCGCTTACACAACTATCAAATTCAATCAAATTGGGAGATTTTTCTGTTCATTTCACATGGAAAAATGGAAGGAAATGTAGAGCCTGCCTCCCTATGGTGCTTGTTGTAGCCAACCTCTATGTTTCCTTCTATGAGACTGCCTAATTGTGTCCTGTAGGATTCCCCATGTGATCTTATAGGAAATCCTGCGCACGATCAAGATTATTTTTTTCTCTTCCATAGGTTTCCTAGGTATGAGAGCGACTTTTCCAAAATGATCCTTGAGAATATGAATGCATGAGTGCATGATGATCAACATTTATTTCCTCGTATCGTCGAGTTCAGCGAGGTGGTGTGCTAGCAGCTCAGGTATGATTTTTCCCATTTTTGGACCATTGGTCCCCATTACCACATCATCATTCCCCTCTCCTCATAATCAACTCCTACTTGGGGCATCTGTACCTCAACTACTTCTAATGTCATTCTTTTTTGTTTGACTTGATAGCTGCGACATGTGTGGGGACTAACTATTTTTTCCTCATTGATTGAATGAAGTTGGCGAGGTTAACTATCCACCTTTCACTTTTAAACCAACTCATCCACAATATTTACATATTTTAATTAAACTATGCAAATGAGAGAGTGAAGCAAGATAGTTCCATATGGTGCTAATACCTTGCCATAACTTTTTGAGGACATGTTATGCTTGTTCTGTGTCGGTTGCATGTTATTTCTTGCTCCTTATATATATATATACATACATACATATATATGTATGTATGTATATATATATCTTTCCTTCTTGATTTCCTTGATGTGAAGGTACATGGTGTTCAGGATGAATGTGCTGCTACTACTCTCGAGCTTCTTCTACCCTTGGATCTTCATGTTGGAAGCTTGCTCCAACGTATGATTTTTATTCTATGGGATAGGTAGCTACATGTTTTCCTACACGATGTGTTGTAGCTACTTCTGCTTCAAAATTTTATTTTTTTCCACTACTGGGACTTGAGGATGATGACATGGATATAGAGGAGGCCTAGAAGTGTGAATAATGAGAAATACACTCATGTGCTACCCTCCTCACGTAATGAATGTGCGATGTAGGTTTTTTTTATTTTTGGACATGGGAAGGTCATTTCCTAGCCCTAGGGTTACTCATTTTAGGATTTTGAAGCCACTATAATTCCTACAAGATCATCTTGTAGGTTTTTAGGGGATCCTATAGGTTTACAGGGAATCCTTTAGGTTTATAGGGAATCGTGTAAAAAACATAGTACCCTTTCAAATTAAGGCAAATGAGTGAAACAATGGAAAGAAATGGTGGAATCATGAAGGATAATGGATGGGGAAATACAAATATGAGAGGAATAGGTCCCTCTTTCATTCTCCTTTGCTCTCTAATTGTCCTCGTACTAACGTGGAAACAATTTTTCATGATTTTTCTTTTCTCTTTTTTATTTTCAATTTTTTTTTGAAAACAACTAGTCTGCCTCCAACAGGTTTTCATTCTAGTTGCTTGCCCTCAGCTCCTCAAGAGAGTTTTTCACCTAGATATATTTTTATTTCTCTTTTTTCTTTTTATTTTGGACACCATTGGGCTGCCGGAAGAGGTATTCAACATGATAATGGGACTGAGGTGCCTAATGGAGGCTTTCACCTCGGTCCTTATTTTTCATTTTTTGTTTCTCACTCACTTGCTAACGGAAGAGCTAAAACTTGTTCCACCACCATCACTATTTTATTGATACCATCAATGAACTCTTGCCTTGACAATGGTCTCTTGTAAATATTTGTTACGTGCCCATTAACAAGTAAAGGGATGTTCTCTACATCTATGGTTCTGATTTCTACTGAACCATTACCATGACATCTCTCTATTCCATAAGGCCCTAACCATATTTTCCTTAAATTTCCCTTAAAGTATTTATATCTAGAATCATACAATAAGGCCTAATTATGCTAGATATCCCTATAAATTTGAGTTACCTCTATGTATAGGAGGGCCTGCTTTTTGAGCTCATCTAAGCCATTCAAGTGGAGTAATCTCTCTTTTTTGCATTTTTGAGATCTAGATCTAGTTGGTCTGCCATCCTCAATGTGTTATACTCAAATTCAATGGACAATAGAGCCTTTTTCCTATAGAGAAAATCCTAGGGTGTGAATGTAGTGGTTGTCTTCTAGGTGGTATTATAGGCCTAGGTGGCTTTAACTACTTTATCTACCCAATATTTCATGTTGTTGCTAACCACTGTGGTCACGATGCCCTCGAGCACTTTGTTGGTGACCTCTGTTTGCTCATTAGCTTGTGCAATAGGGAGTGTATGTTCTATGCTTAACCTTATGCTCACTTAACTGGTCTTCAATAATGTTGCAAGTAAAATTCCTTGATGAGTGACTAGTTCTCTAGGGTACCCAAATTTGTGAAATACATTCTCCCTTAAGAACTCAGCCTCCCTCTCCTCTGCTGCTGCCTTAATTTCCTTAGTTTTAGTGCACTTACCCAGATAGTTAATGCACATAATGATATACTTGTTTTTCTTAGATTGAGCGTCAATAAGTTCCAACGAAGTCCGTGCCCCACTTGTCAAATGGCTCAAAAATCATTTCAGGTTGCAAAGGCATATATTCATTCCGCTGTAACTGAATATGTTATCAGTGTAAATATTTTATGGTTAGGAAGATGCGCAGCAAACAACAAAAGGTTAACAAAAGGTTACCATTAACGATAATTCATCTTCGACCAATGGTAACATATTGTAGGGTAGCAACCTAAGTTTCTATGTTTCTCTCCAACCAAAAACATTCTGAGAATTTTCAGGGACGGTTTTTGGCCTCACTTGTACAAGCGGCTACATGAATTTCACGTCATATTTTCGCTGAAGATCATATTTGTGCCAGCGGCCACACAAATGTCACATCATATTTTCGTCAACTTTGACGTCATGGTGTCATCCATGAAAAGGCTCACAAAAGGTCAATAAATTCGATGTCATTTCCTTGAAGAGGGATAATCTATTATCTAGTTTAATCTAAAAGGTAGTGAAATCTAAAGTGTTATGTTAGATATAAGTTTTTGATGGCTTGGGCAGTTGAATTTTGTTAATAAAATTTTTTGGTTAAGTCTTTGAAAAGAGTAAGAGGGTGTGGGGTTGTCTCTCGAAGAATTTTTTTTCTAAAATTCCTTCTAATAGTAATGATCAGAACCAAAACGTGAATTTTATCAAATTTCTTAAAATTAATTATATTCATGCTAGATAAATAATTATTCAATGAATATTGATAACTTAAGAAATCACAAATATTAGCTAGAAAATGGAACATTTGGACAGACAAGGTAATTCCCCTGTAAGATTTTTTATAAGGTCAATAAGTATAGGCATAATACATGACACAAGGGAACATAGTAAGTTCAATTGGTTCAACTATAATGGATAAAGCAATGACAATTAAAATTAGGAAAACTATTGTAACCATAGTCCATAAAGGAATGGGGCTTTGGTATGACTAGTGCATGTGTTTCACTATCTTGATGTATTAACCTGGTGGAAGATATGGTGGGGTAAGCCACAATATCTAGGGTATAATACCCTTTTAGACTGGATGTATTTTTGAAGCTTTAGGAAAGTGTGCCTAAGGAATGAACTAGCCTTGTAGCCTAGGGCATATGGGAGTTCATATATGAGGTTGAGAAATTTGTGGAGTGGTCCATGAATGGAGAATGAACTATAATTCACACATTTATAATATCATTACTACTAGAGAAACATAAAATAAAATGAAAATATGAGAATTTCTCAAACAAAGTTTTACTTGACAGGTGATACATAGAAATGGGGTGACATTCGCCCATTTCTCCTACAAATGTCAACGTACAAAAACATAAAAACAATTCAAAAACATGGAATTTAGAAAGGGGTTGAAGAGTGCATTGTATTTAATTTTTTTTTTTTATTAGAGCATGCTTGAACAATGTGCATATGCTAACAAGTTGTAACTTGCCATATTATATATTGTTAGTGTTGTAGATCTGACCCAAAAGTATAAGATAATAGAAATAACCCAAGAATAACAAGATCGGAATATAGAAAATGCTTCACTTTATTATCAAACCCTTAAGGTAGGGCAACACCATACAATCACTCCTTAAGGAAGGAGAACACTCCACAAGCCATATGCCTGTTCATACAAGAATACTTCTCTTCATGTCTCTCCATGTGGAGTCTCTAGCCTCTATATAGGCCTCATACATACAATACCATGCATCAATACCATGGTTTACTCATACCATCAACTAATACCATGGGCCCATTACATTATTATTAACTACTTGTGGTCCCTTACATGACATGGGTTAACCACCTTATTTATTACTATGGCCCATCCCATTATTACATTATTACCTTGGGTACCTCCTTCGGTACCCCATATTACCCCCCCTAGGTACATAACAGTTAGTGATTTCCAGAACATTACTGTGCAAAATGTGTGAATTGTAAAATGTGTTGTGTAATATGTGTGATCTCTCCCACTTTTAAGATGGTGACTCCATCCATTATAAAGCTCTCTATGGTCCCTGATGATGGATGGAGTCACCATCCAAAAGGTTCGATAGATCACACATTTTGCATTGTATGATTCCTGAAATAACTAGCAATATGAAAAACTATGGAAGTATCCAATCATTCAATATTATATATTGGTAGAAAATAAATTATTGAAAAAACATAAAATCAAGAAGATGGATGAATATATATTGGTAGAAAATAAATTATTTAAAAAACATAAAATCAAGAATATGAATTATTATATATTGGTAGAAAATAAATTATTGAAAAAAAATAAAATAAAGAAGATGGATTATTAGTGATTAATACTTACAAATTCCATGAATAACACTGAAAAAAAACCCTTGGTCTATACTTATGGTATATTTTTTAACAAATCCCTTAGGCTATATTTGTAGAGTGTGGAAATAGTTATACAACAAAATAGAAAAAAATACTCACTCTTATTTCCATAAGAGATTTCTCACATTGATTGCCATAAAATAAAAAGAAACCCTTACACTCTTTTCTAGTTTCTATGATTTTTGACCTCCTTACAATAGAGATTTCTTTCATGAAATAAAATAAGACTGTCACCCTAGTTGCTATAAAAATATGAAAACAAGATCCTCACCCTAGTTGCTAGTTTGCATAAAGATATCCAACAATTTAACAAAATCTTGTTGTAAATTTCTACAACAAAACCCTGTGGAATGCCTGAAATTAATGAAACCCCATATTACTCGAATGAGCAATGTTGTTTCCATAAATTTTTTCTAAGTGCCGTGGAATATTATATATCCTTTCAAGAAAACTTTTATTCAATCTTATTTTTTTTCAATGTTCTAAAGTTATAAAAAAACAAAAAAAAACAAAAAACCTAATGATTGTAGAAGTAACACTATATCTATGAAACAAAAATTATTGCTAATTTGTTTTTTTTTAATGTAGAAGTAACCTACAGTAATAACAAGTTAAAATAGAAAATGTTAGATTAAAATAAATGAAGAAACCTCGAATTCTAATAAATGAAGGAATATAACATGTTTTGTTAGTAACCAACTGAGAAACATTACCATATTTTCAATGTAAATCAAACATGGACACCTCCCTCATACTTAACTTCTTTATAAAGAAAAATCTTCCTAACAATTAACTTCTTTAGAAAGAAACAAGCTTGAAATAAAAGTTGATGTGTTTCTCATAGTATTTCCTAAACTTTTTTATATACCAACCATATCCAAAAACCATATCACCATAATACATGTGGGATAATGTAATTCCACCTTGTTATATAATAAATGTTTTAAATGGTATTTACTCCATGATGGATGTGGGATATACCTATTTGACATAAAATTAAAGTTTCTTCTCACCTAATCTATACACTATTAATTTTTAACGGAACAGGGTAGAATTGTGTACACACTATTAATTTGCAAAGGAACACAGTAGAATTGTGTATGCACATTAAAAATAAGCTTAATTATATTTTTTTATAGAAACTAACCCATTATGTCCAAGCATGGAGGCGTCGAAATCATTCTTACCAATATGAATTACATATCCAAAGGTTAGCCTTCTCCTTTTTCTTCCATTAATAACAAAATTATTATCACATATTCTACTATTTCCTATTATTGGGGACTAGAAAAGCCGATAACATTGTTATAAAAATATTCCAAGAATTCATTTATACTCCCAAAAATAAATAGTTTCTATTTCAACTCAACAAAACAAACCATAGATGATAGTGTAAGCTGCAAGAGTGCTAGAGTGACATAAGGGACAAGGCTGTCGGTGATATTTTGTTGGTTGGTGATTTGAAGAGAATTAAACATCACTCATGAACTAGTTGCCCCCCTTTGATGGTAACATCAATTTCATATTTAGGTGGGTTTGATTGGGGATTTTCTCCATTAGTTTTGGGAATTTTTGAATTGTGCCACAAAATCTCAATGAGAGTTCTAATAAATTATGCAACATAATAATCCATTCACAAATAGGTGTATATTCTTAGATATATTACCAAAACTATCTCACTATGAACAATATGTAAGAAGGAATCATGATATGGATAACAAGTTGGTAGAATGGGTTTCTTGAATACAATTATAAATTGACCAAGTGATAAAATTTACTATGTTCATATGGAAAGTAAATGATAATAGGGAATTAATGGTTATCTAATGCAAATGGTTATCTCTTTTATCATGGTGATGACTCCTTTTTCCAACCTCACTTGTAGTGTGTACGGAACAATCCTACCTCATGTTGCCATATTGTTTAACCAACTTCTCTCTCCTTTGGATTGTATCTTCTCTACATGTTCTAGAAATAAATAAAAGCACACACACACACACACACAATATGGAAAGGAACTAATCGATGATGTTGCAATGAAGAAGTTGAGTTAAGAATAGTCTTGGCTCCTTCTACATGAGTGGTCATGATATTTTTATCCCCTTCTTCCTAAGTACTCTTAATTAATGTATATTTAATTTTTATACACAACATTACCCTCCCCTCAAGAAAATATTTCTTTAAAATAATAGGTAACCATGGATGTTGTTGAGTAAAATATTCACCTTTAATGGATTAATAAAAAATAATTCTCTAACACAATAAGCAAATTAAATTGAGGATTTCTTACTTGGAAAATTGAACCCCTCTCTTGGAATAAAATAATAACTCCTCTCTTTGAAATAAAATAGTAAGTCTCGAATTGACTCTAAAAAATAATTCTCTAAAAAATAATTCCCTTACATATAATAATGAAATTTTGTAAATTCTCCATATCCCCTACAAAATTATTCCCATAAAGAGTAAAATCATCCATATAAACTTCTACAAAATCATGGATCAAGTGAGGAAAGATACCTAATACTACTCCATGAAGTGTAATAGGGGAATTATGCAAAAAAAAAGGGTATTCCATGTAACCATACATACCCTATGGACATCTAAAAGTTATCTTATATTCGTCTTCTTATGCAAGTTGAATGTGATTGTATGTGCTAAACCATCAAGAAAAGAGAAATACCTTTTCCCTTCTAATCTATTTAATACTTGATCACAAAACGGTAATGAGAAACGATCTTTAGAGTTTCTCTATTTAATTATCCATAATATTTGAATACTCTCCACTTTTAAGTTTTCTTAGGCACACTAAGTAAGGGTTAAACCCATTGGATATCTCAAATTAGGTAAATAAAATTCACATTGAGAAATTTTTGTAACTCATCTTTAACATTCTCCCTCATATTATGATTCATCATTCCTTGAGGTTGTCCTGCAGGTAAAACACTATCTTGTATGTGAATTTTAAACATAAATATATTTGAATTAATTCCTTTAATGTCAATATATTCCCATGCAAATATAGAGGAATGTTTTTGTAGCGTATTTATTAACTATTTCTTTCGAAATTTCTAGAAGTTATTGTTAATGTTTAATGTTTTAAGTGGATAAATTTCTATAAGAGAATTGCCAAACTTCGCCATTGAGTTTAATAACATTTTAGATTGTGAAGATGAAAAGTATTCAATGCTGAAAAGTATTTCACTAATTAATCTTCCTCATAATTTTGTGAGATAGTTAAAACTAGTTTAATATATTCATAATTTCCATAATTTCCTTCAATTCATTTCCCATTCTATATTTCAATTATTTTTCTTACTCACACATATGCTATGAACATTTTAGTGGTATTTACACTCGAAGTGAACATATCACTAGACCTACAACTTATGAATGCATCAATATTAGCTAACACTCGCCTACCAAGAATCACAGATGTCATCATATATTAGTTTTTGGATTTAGTATCATAAAATAAATAGGATACTCCCATGGATATAGTAGTACTTATACATATTCTAATATACCCTTACATTTGAGAACATCTATATATTATAATTCCAATAAAGTAGGATTATATTGAATATTAGTTAGCTTCACCTTATCCATTGTATTATTTTGAAATAATGTTTATATTTGCACATAATACAATCAAAGTGTTTGGAATTTCAATTCCATTGGTATGCACCTTTACAATTGGATTAAGTGGATCTAAGTATTTTTCAATTTTTTGGTTTTGCATCATAATGCTTTCAATATTTATGATCAATTGCACTCTTTAGAATTATTTTCATTTTCTTCTAGGATTTTCAATACACAACTCCTTTATTTCTTTTGGAAAAATAGGGATTTCTTTTAAAGGTTGAGGCAATGGAATTTTCATCCAAATATTTTCCAATTCATCTAACATGTTATAATAACATAAAACTATTTCCTTATCTATACCTTCGTCAATTTGTAATCTCTTCAAAAAGGGGGGATTTTGTAAGGAAATAGATCATTTCTTAGCTATACAAATTGTAGGAATTGATTTTATTTTGTTTTCATCTATTTGTGTATGAATATATTTCTTCTAAGGAGTAATTCATTGTTGAGGATTTTCCTCCTCTTCAGGAGATTTATCCTCTTTATATTCTTGAATGACAACAGGGGGTATTTTATTATATATAAATTTAGGAGATCTAACTTGGACATCATTTAAATATAGAAGAGATATTATATAAGCTTGAAACATTTGGGCTTCAATATTATAAATCGATTGTTAAGCCACTTTATTATTGGGATTAGCGAGTAGATAAGAAGGTAATTCATTTAATTGGGGAAATGAAGTACAGGGTAATTGAAGGGGTTGACTTGTAGTCAATTGAGGTTTGAATTATGGATGGGTGCATTTTGGAGGTTTGGGTGCAGAATAATTTTGAGGTTGATATTGAGGATATTTTTGGAAATATTGAGGGTAGTCGGTGTTTCTACCATAAAAAAGTTGCCATCCCTTTGACAAAGATGATTTTTGTGGCTCATGTGGCAAAGTTTTCCATAATACAGTGGTGCTCCTATCACTTTGTGGTTGTGCATAACAAGTAATTTCTGCATTAGGATATTCTGCCATACCTATTTGACAAGGCTCCTAAGGTCTTCTATGAAAAACATAACAAGGTTGTTTTGTTTGACTTGTTGCAACTTCCTTTTGGAAAATAAACATGAGGCTTGATATTAAAGGGAATTCGTCTGTAGCATGAATCTCTCAACATATAAAAAAAATCAGTATTGTCAAGAGAACATCCTCATAATGAATGTTTCTTCCTACATTTAGGATAAAAATTAGAAAAAATAACATTTTCACCGTTTTTCTTGTTTTGTGCTATTAACGTATCAATTTGTTCACTATTCTTCAGGGCCACACGGTTCAGGGCTCATATGGAGCTTCTACCCTATCTAATCAGCCTTTGGGATGTAGATCAAGATATATTCATCATCAAAGGGAAAGAACTAGAACTAGAGGAGATGGGCATCTATTTCATCACTAGATTATCCTGCGAACGAGAAGCAATTCAAGTCTTTGGATCTCGCTAATGAGTTGAGAGTACTAGGAGTCTAGTCTAGAGGTACTGTCTTGGTGCCAAGATAACCAACAGAGGAAAGGTGAAGATTGCAACAATCAACAACAACCTCATTCTCAGAATAATTTTGTTCACCATGGCACGTGTACCTAGAACATAATATGTGCATGAGGCTACCAAGTGTCAATTTTGGTATGCTATCGCCTGTTTGACCCCCACCATCTCCAACTAGTGCAGAGGCATCTAGGTGAGCATGAAGCGACAACTAACCAAGGGTAAGCATAGACACCTGAAGCAGTTCGGGTCTAGTTCTATACTGGTTACCTTCTTCTTGGAGCAAGTGCCCCTCTTGTAGAATTAGTGGGCATAAGTACCACATCCTACGCCACGATATCTAAGGCTCCTGAGATGGAGCCAACTCATGCCTCGAGGAGGCATAGGTCAACATATGGATTATCCACCACATTTATTCACTTGGCTTGAATGCTAACAACTTGTGGTAGATGGCTATTCTGAGTGTGACACAAAGTTTAGAGGGGATAGAGATTTGCCTCTCCCACTAGTTGAACAGTGGACTCACCCACGTAAAAACTTTTTTTTTGTTTTTTTCATGTTTTATGACTTTTACAAAAGTGTAAGATAAGACTCAACTTATGATAAATGTACATATGTGGGACTAGAGAGACCGTGAGATGTGTTCCCAATAATATGCTGAACTGCCCATCAAATAGTTGGTGAAGACTACGACGAAGGGGATGAGCCCTTAGGAAATATGGTGTGCAATCTAGAGGCAATCACTCGAGGGGTTCCAGGATATGCCACTATCAACAATGTTCCACTAGATTTGCAGAGACATACTCTAGGAGTCTCTGTGAGACTCTGACGATTGCTAGGGCAAGTGATAAGAGTGGTCTCGTGCTATCATGAGCACCATGCAGTTTGATAGTTTATATAGTCTTTTACACATTTTGTAGGGTTTTAAAGCCAAATGTTTGAGAACACTCTATTTTTTGACATTTTGATGTAAACACTCACGAAGATGTGATATATATATGCATTTTTTATTTCTACTTATGCATTCATAACATGATTCAATTTTTACAGAGGAAGTAAATGTCTATCAAGAACAAAATTTTCCAATTTCTAGGGCAAGTGATTAGAGTTGTCTCATGCTATCATGAGCACCATGCAGTTTGATAGTTTATCTAGTATTTTACACATTTTCTAGGGTTTTAAAGCCAAATGTGTGAGAACACTTCATTTTTTGACATTCTGTTGTAAACACTGACGAATATGTGATATATATATGCATTTTTTATTACTATTTATATGTTCATAACATGATTTTATTTTTACAAATGATGTAAATGGCTATCAAGAACAAAATTTTCCAATGAATCACTTAATGTATTTAAATTATGTGGAATATGTTGATATGTAATGTAATCAAAATTTATTTCGAGCAATGTAACACATAGATACATATGCAATATTTATGGATTTGTTACTGAGTAATGATTGTTTAATTGTAACACAACTTGTTGTGAATCCAACTTGACAACTATATCCCTCATTCAAAGAGAAATTGCTTCCCACAAGAGTTCAATAACTCCACTATATTCAAAAATATTATTGGTTCTTCAAACAAGGAAGATATCTTATACGTTAATGAGTTGGTCATTAGGGTCATAGAGTACCCATGTTGTGGAAGAGAGGTTATGCATGCTACAATAAGCACCATGAGTAGAACAAATGTAATGACTTGATGACATCTCCAAACCGTGTTTGCAAAGAAAAAAAATAGATGGCTATGGAAAGGGTTCTTTTAAGACAGCGAGAGTCTCTTTTAGTATGCGACTAACATCAGATCATTGGGGACAATCCTTAGTGTAATGATCCTCCTCATAGATGAGGCAAGGATAAGTATGCTTTCATCAAGAATCATCATCAACACAAGATTTAGGAGGGTTGTCTTTTGGGGCATCAACTTTGGCCTTACCTTTTGATGAGAAACAATATTTCAACAACAAAGATGCAACTCCAGGAGCCACCAGATTTACTTTATCAACCTAGGGTTTGTACAAACTTCGAGGTGACAATGTTCTATACACAAGCGAAATTGATGGTTCTCCCTTTTTCTATTATTCAAGTGGAAAGAGAGCATTATTGTTTTCATGTCAGACTTCTATGGATTCAGAAGAATCTTGATTATTAACCAAAGAAAGAGAAATCTACTCTAAGGAAAATTACTTAGATACTATGCTAAAAAAAACCATTCGATAACTAACTACTGAGAAAGTATGCTTTATAAGAATGCCAAGCTAACATGTATGAAATGCTACTGTCCTAAGCATGGAAGTTCAAAACATCAAACACCACTATTGTGCATGTAAAAGACTGAAATATATTTGTTGCTTTTTTTTTATTATTTTTATGGAAAATCAACTGTGAAGCCTAATCTCTTTTGATGATATGGCAGGAGGATTATGGATGTTGAGAATGGTTGGGATGTCTGGGAGACCCTCAGGTACCCTTGTGTTTCTTACTACAATTTTTTGCTCAATTTTGGCCTCAAAACATGCCACTACAGGAAAACCTACTCGACGTACTAGAAACCTACATGATTCCCTGTATTTCTACAAGATATAGCAGAGAGGAGAATGATTGGTTCTAGAGGTTATTGAAGGCTTAGGGAAGGTGGCTGATAGGTGGAATGGAGTGAGAAAATTCCTAGGGTCACTCAAAACTCAAAACCAAGGTTAGGAGATGGTTGGGTTTGCTCAACATGCTTGGAGGAGTTTCTATGTAAAATGATTAAATTGGTGAAGGTCTTGTTGGAAGCAAGGAATGATTATGGATGGATGAAGTTGGAAGGTTGTTTCTCACTATGGGATATCTCTCTACTAATGAAACACTTTCTCTACATCAAACATTGTTATTCTCCAAGAAATCATGTAAACAAGAAGAATTATAATAAGCTATAAAAACAAAGTTTAATGAGCTAATGGTCTACTTCATGCATGAGCAAAATTTTAGAATGAAATGGAATTATTGATGATGTCTATTGTAATACTAAATATGGAAGAGATGGTAGTTAATTCCTACACTTTAAAACTTATCTAATTCTCTTTCAAGTACAGTAAATCCTAAATTTGATGAGAAAATAGAAATTTGTCTTTTTGGGGCTGCATAGGGGTCCTTTCCTCAAATCATGATCCATGAAGGAAGAGGTGAGGTTAAGATGCTGACTAGCATCTTTGTGATGCCTTTTTCCCCTTGTAGCCTTCTACTGAGGTAGAACACAAATGGAAGCAAACTAATAAAAAATTAATCAAATATGCATTACGTTCAATGAAATACTTCTAAGGACAGTTTAATCATGAACCTATGAAATGGAATTATTGATGATATCTATTGTAATACTAAATATGGAAGAGATGGTAGTTAATTCCTACACTTGCAAACTTATCAAATTATGGTCCAAGTACAGTAAATCCTAAATTTGATGAGAAAATAGAAATCTGTCTCTTTGGGGCTGCATAGGAGTCCTTTCCTCAAATCATGATCCCTGAAGGAAGAGGTGACGTTAAGACACCTACTAGCACCTTTGTGATGCTTTTTTCCCCTTGTATCCTGCTACTTAAGTAGAGCACAAATGGAAGCAAACTAATATAAAATTAATCAAATCTACATTGCGTGCAATGAAATACTTCTAAGGACAGTTTAATCATGAATCTATGAAACGAGTTTAAGCATACACATACAAGAAGAGTAGCCTTTCCTTCTAGGGTTGGGCCCTACCCAGAGAGCTTCATCCCTCCCCGTTAAATCAATACTTGATCATAAAAAGTCCATTCTCATTGACAAAACATAAAATCCCATGGAAATGTCTTCCACAAGTTTCGAGCTCAAAAATAACGAGTGTTTTTAGAAAACAAATTGAATCCTAGTGAGGCTCTAGGCCTATTTCTCATACAATTGAAGTCCCCAATGACTTCCTTAAATCTAGGGAGGCTTGACTCCCAAACTCAAGATCAACTAAGTCTTTGACTATCACTTGCTCGTCTGCCTTTTGATCTTCATGACTTGGCTGCTTGTACTCTAAGTTGGTGTGATTAATGGAGGAATATTTGGATGAGGGAGGAGTAAATGAGGAGGATTTACCTCCTACAATCTCTCTTCCTTGTTCGATTTAGGTTACAAACCTTAATCTTGCCAAAATTCCTCGATTTTCTCTTTCAAAACTACATTCAATGCATATTAGTCCACTAGGCATAACATCGCACTTTAACTCATTTCATTAAACAAAATATAATCAAAACATGTAATAAATTGTGGGAAGAGTTGATTTGACTAAGCTAGGAGTTTACTTAAGGTCCATATAGTTACCTAATGATGAGGTTAATCATGACCCCCATATTGAAGTTGTTTCTCATCCTCTGAGCAACTCAATCAATATCCATGTCTTTCATAGCTCTAGTGGTCTCCCTCACATCCCATGTTTCTATTGTGGTTTCCTGTTCTTATGCATAGAATCCTACCTTCCTATCTACCTCCTCCCACTGCTTTCTCTCTTCATGTTGCTTCTCTCCTTCTAATATTCCCAAGAGAAGTGGTGGACTGAGTCTCAAGGCAATCGAATTGAGTTTGAGCCTTTGGATGGTTTCTTTGTACATGGGTGTAATGTTCAATGCTTCTCTCATCCTTTGAGGAGAATGGTACTTTGTGATTTTCAAATTATATGGAAAAGTATTCCATCTCCTTTGGAAATATTGCATGTTATCATCCCCTAACAGTTTGAACATATCCTCAAAATGTGTAATTGCTTTCTCTTGGGTAGGAATATACCTCGCTGCAAGTTGAGGATCATTTGCAGTTAAATTATATGTCCTAATGACATCCATTGGAATAGAAAAATTAGCTCTTATCATGAAAGGCTCAATTTGTTCCATTGCCAATATATTCTTCATTTCTATAGCCTTTTCTTCCTCATGGTTCATCCATGATGCCAAACCCACCAACTGTAAATCCCCCAACTTTTGATTAGACATCTTATCCATATACTCTAATGTACTTTTATCACAAAGATCATTGAAATATCTATAATCTTAGTATGGCATAGTGCCTCTCTATGCAAGGGTCTTGATTTAGAATAGTAGCCATTGTTCCTGAAGGTACAATACATAGGACTTAGTTGGCATCTTGCACTGGATGGATTCCAAAGATAGAGTGGCCATGGATAACAAATGATTCTTTATTTCTTGCAGCTGTCCTTTCAACCATACATTTTCTGAGTCTCAAGACAATCCAATTGAGTTTGAGCCTTTCGATGGTTTGTTTGTATATGGGTGTCATGTTCAATTCTTCTCTCTTCCTTTGAGGAGAATGGTACTCTGTAATTTTCAAACTATATGGCAAAGTATTCCATCTCCTTTGGAAATATTGCATGCTATGATCCCCTAACAATGTAAACATATCCCCAGAATGTGTAATTGCTTGCTCTTGGGCAGGAAGATAGATGGTTGCAAGTGTAGGATCATTTGCAATTAAATTATATGTTCTAATGACATCCATTGGACTCGACTAATTAGCTCTTATCATGAGAGGCTCACTTTGTTCCATTGCCAATATCTTCTTCATTTCTATAGCCTTTGCTTCCTCATGGTTCATCCATGATGCCAAACCCACCAAGTGTAAATCCGCCAACTTTTGATTAGGGTTTCATACATTCCTATATGTCAAAGCCATGTTATGAAACTAGAGCTTAGACATCTTATCCATATACGATAATGTAATTTTATCACAGAGGTCAACGAAATATCTATAATATTAGTATGGCATACTGACTCTCTATGCAAGGGTCTTGATTTAGAATAGTAGCCATTGTTCCTTAAGGTATAATACATAGGACTTAGTTGGCATCGTGCACTGGATGGTTTCCAAAGATAGAGTGGCCATGGATAACAAATGATTCTTTATTTCTTACAATTGTCATTTCAACCATGCATTTTCTCGCTCCAATTTAGTTTTCATTATTGCCCCAATGTCCCTCAGGCTACTTAGTTTTCTACCCATCTCCTTGAGCTTTTCCTCCATGTGGCCAACGTGGTGTACTCCCTTCAACTTGGTAATCTACATCCATCTATGTGTTCTGTCTCTTTCTTTCTCAATCTCAAAGAATAATGGAATTGAAAATCTTTGTAGAATGACCCTCCCCCTCTCAATAAATCTATAGTAGGAGTAAAGGTTAAGTTGAGCACTAGGTTCCCTTAGTTGTGGGTCCTCTCTCCTTTTTTCTAGCTACCTACTTCCTTCCTCATCAAATTTTTAGGTTTCCTGTAGGTTCAACAATGTTTCTTGTAGGACTACCTCTTCTTCTTGTAGGTCCCGCTCTGTATCCTGTAGGATATCTTTTCCTTTGGATCAGGTGGATCTAGTTATAGGCCTTCTCACATAGGTGATAGGAGGCTTAGGTGAGGTTTGTGTTGAGGATCCTTGAGTTTTTATAAGAGGAGCCATCTTCTCCTTCTATTTAGGTGAGTCCTCAATAGCAGTGGGAACCTTTGTTGGAGGGTTCTTGAGACACCCTAGGAAGAGGGGCACCTAAGTTGCTATGTTTCTCTCCAACCGCAAACATTCTCAGGATTTTCACGAACAATTCTGCCTCACTTGTACTAGCTGCTAGACAAATTTCACGTCATGTTTTCGCCGAAGGTCATATTTGTACCAGCGGCCACACAAATGTCACATCATATTTTCGTCAAATTTCACGTCATGGTGTCTTCCATGAAAAGGCTCACAGAATGTCAACAGCTCAGGATAAATTCGATGTCATCTATAAAGACGTATAAAGTCTTTTTTTAAAGACATATAATTTATTTAGTTTAATGTAAAAGGTAGCCAAATCTAAAATATTATGTGAGATATAAGTTTAGTATGTGTTTGGGCTGCTGAATTTTGTTAATAAAATTCCTTGCTTAAGATTTTGAAAAGTGTAAGAGGGTGTTGGCCTTTTCTTTCTAAGACAATTTTCTCTAAAATTCCTCTTAGTAGTAATGGCAAGAACCAAAACATGAAATTTAATCAAATTTTCTAAGATTAATTATATTCATGCTAGATAAATAATAATTCAATGAATGTTGATAACTTAAGAAATCACAAATATTAGCTAGAAAATGGAGCATTTGGATAGACAAGATAATGGCCCTGTAACAAGTCTTATAAGGTCAATAAGTATAGGCATAATGCATGACACAAGGGCTTATAGTAAGTTCAATTGGTTCAGCTACAATGGATAAAGCAATGACAATTACAATTAGGAAAATTATTCTAACTATAGTCCATACAATAATGGGGCTTTGGTATGAGTAGTACATGTGTCTCAATGTCTCTACGTATTAAGCTCATGGAATATATGGTGGGTAAGCCACAATATTTAGGATATAGTACCCTTTTAGACTACATGTATTCTAGAAGCTTTAGGAAAGGATGCCTAACTAATGAACTAGCCTTGTAGCCTAGGGCATATGGGAGTTCATATATGAGGATGAGAAATTTGTGGAGTGGTCCATGAATGGAGAATGAACTAGGATTCACACGTTTATAATATCTTTACTACTAGAGAAACATAAAATGGAACTAAAATAAGAGAAAAAATATCAAGCAAAGTTTATCTTGACATATGATACATAGAAATGGGGTGACATTCCCATCTCAGGTGGACATGACTTATTTCTCCTACAAATGTCAACATATAGAAACATAAAAACAATTCAAAAACATGGATTTTAGAAAGGGGTTGAAGAGGTCATTGTATTTCATTTTTTTTTTATTATGACGTGCTTGAATAATATGCATATGTTAACAATTAGTAACTTTGTATATTATATATTGTTAGTGATTTCTAGAACATTACTTTGCAAAATTTGTGATTTGTAAAATGTGTTATCTATGTAATGTGTGTGATCTCTCACACATTTTGGTCCCTGATGATGGATGGAGTCACCATCCAAAATGTTGGACAGATCACACATTTTACACAGTATGATTCCTGAAATAACTAACAACATGAAAAATTGTGGAAGTATCCAATCACTCAATATTATATATTGGTAGAAAATGGCTCATTGAAAAAAACATAAAATGAAGAAGATGCACTATTAGTGATTAAGACATACAATTTCCACCAATAACAATGAAAAAAATTGAAAATAAACCCTTTGTATATACTTGTTCTATGTTTTTGAACAAATCCCTTAGTCTAAATTTGTAGAGTGTGGAAATAGTTATACAACAAAATAGAACAAAACGCTCACTCTTGTTTCCATAAGAGATTTCTCACATTCATTGCCATAAAATAAAGAGAAACCCTTACACTCTTTGTTAGTTGCTATGATTTCTAACCTGGTTACCATAAAGATCTATTTCATGAAATAAAATAATACCTTCACCCTAGTTGCTATAAAAATATCAAAACGAGATCCTCACCCTAATTGCTAGTTTCTATAAAGATATCCAACAATATAACAAAATCATGGTGTAAATTTCTACAACAAATTCCTGGCTACTAGAAAAATTTGTGGAATACCTAAAATTAATGAAACCCCATATTATTTGATTGAACAAGGTTCTTTCTATAATTTTTTTCCAAGTGCAGTGGAATATTATATATCCTTTCAAAAAAACTTTTATTCAATCCTATTTTTTTTCAATGTTCTTAAGTTATAAAAAACAAAAAATCCTTTCAAGAAAACTTTTATTCAATCCTATTTTTTCAATGTTATTAAGTTATAAAAAAAAAAAAAAAAACCTAATGACTATAGAAGTAACACTATATCTATGAAATAGAAAGTATTGCTAATTTGTTTTTTTAATATAGAATTAACCTACAACAATAACAAGTTAAAATATACACTGAAGTAACACTATATCTATGAAATAGAAAGTATTGCTAATTTGTTTTTTAATATAGAATTAACCTACAAGAATAACAAGTTAAAATATAAATTGTTAGATTGTAATTAATGAAGAAATGTCATATTCTATTAAATGAAGGAATCTAGCATGTTTTGTTAGTAATCAACTCTGAAACATGGACATATTTTCAAAGTAAATCAAACATGGACACCTCCCTCATACTTAACTTCTTTATAAAGAAACAACTTTGAAATAAAAGGTGACCTGTTTCTCACTGTATTTCCTAAACTTTTTTATATACAAACCATATTCGAAAAAACTATATCACCGTAATGCATGTGGGATAATGTAATTCCACCTTGTTATATAATAAATGTTTTAAATGGTATTTACTACATGGATATACCTGTTTGACTAAAATTAGAGTTTGTTCTCACCTAATCTCTACACTATTAATTTCCAAAGGAGCAAGCTAGAATTGTATATGGGCATTCAAAATAAGCTTAATTATATATTTTTATAGAAATTGACACATTATGTCCAAGCATAGAGGCATCAAAATCATTCCCTTATACAAAATGATGTTAGTGACAAACTAACTAATCACTACCAGCTTTACCAATATGAATTACATATCCAATGGTTAGCCTTCTCCTTTTTCTTCCATTAATAACTCAATTATTCTCATAGCTTATACTATTTCCTATTATTGGGAACTAGAAAAAACAACAACATTATTATAAAAAATCTCCAAGAATTCATTTATACTGTTAAAAAATAATAGTTTCTATTTCAATTCAAAAAGACAAACCATAGATGATAGTGTAAGCTGTGAGAGTGTTAGAGTGACATGAGGGACAAGGGTGTTTATGATATTTTGTTGGTTGGTGATTCAAAGAGAATTAAACATCACTCATGAACTAGTTGCCCCCCTTTGATGGTAACATCAATTTTATATTTAGGTGGGTTTGAATGGGGATTTTCTCCATCCATTTTGGGAATTTTTGAATTGTGCCACAAAATCTCAATGAGTGGTCTAATAAATTATGCAACACAGTAATCCATTCACAGACGGGTCTATCTTAGACATATTACCAAAACTATTTCACTATGAACAATATGTAAGAAGGAATCATGATATGGATAACAGGTTGGTAGAATGGGTTTCTTGAATACAATTATAAATTGACCAAGCTATAAAATTTACTATATTCATATGGAAAATAGATGATAATAGGGAATTCATGGTTACCTAATGCAAATGGTTATGTCTTTTATCATGGTGATGATTCCTTTTTCCAACTCACTTGTGTGTACTTAACAATCCTACCTCTTGTTGCAATATTGTTTAACCAACTTCT